>LD347771.1:0-31752 GCA_001465055.1 Ptychodera flava
GTATGTATGTATGTATGTATGTATGTATGTATGTATGTATATATGTATGCATGTATGTACGTACGTACGTAAGTAAGTACGTACATACGTACGTACGTACGTACGTACGTATGTATGTATGTATGTATGTATGTATGTATGTATGTATGTATGTATGTAGTTATATATCATTGTATGTATCATTGTATGTATATATATGTAGGTACATATGTATGTATGTATATATCATTGTATGTATCATTGTATGTATATGTATGTATGTATGTATGTATATATGCATGTATGTATGTATGTATGTATGTATGTATGTATGTATGTATGTATGTATGTATGTATGTATGTATGTATGTATGTATGTATGTATGTAAGTATGAATGGATTGATGGAGGGATGGAGGATGGATGGATGGATGGATGGATGGATTGATGGACGGATGCACCTGGATGCACCTGTTTGTATGGATGAATGTTTCTATATTAGTTGGCATGCGTTTACGAAACTTCTAGAGAGGTATTTGGCAATCTACGATGGGAGGACGCAAAATTTATAATGTATTGTTTGAAATTCTTACCTTTTCGCTGACTTTTAGCTTGTTGGTCCTCGTTTCCTTTGGATATATTGAATTCATCAGAGTCTTGTAGGTCCATCTCATCTGAAAGGCAAAGGATGTAGAGGTAAGAGCAATAAACGTGAACAGAGAATCTATTTGGATTGTAGATTTTAACAGCTTGCTACTTTTACAGCTTCTCTATTATCGCTTTTTGTAACTCTTGCTTTTTTTTAATTTTACATCTTTTTTTAAATGAAAAATTTACTTTACATATGTAGGTTGTACGTAGGTACGCATGCATGTATTGGCGGGAGCGCATGAGGACTTGGATACATTCTTTCATGTATAAATTGCTGGATTGATGTATATGTGTCGGTATGAGTCTAACATAGGCAATTTATTACATTTTAACTTTCGTAATGGACTTTTGCGATCAGGTCTGTATTCTCCATTTTCCTTGAGTAGCCTGGAGTAATGTAATCCAGGCGAAGATTACTAAGACCAGATTTCGGGCCCGGTATAACTCTCTGAATCTTTCACACTTGAATATCAGGAACTCTCATTTATGTGGATATGAAACTTCATCAAATGTATAGGCATTGACGTGCCTGGCATATTTTGAAAACATAAAATCAGTGTGAGATAGAAAAAGCTTTTATATGAAGTAGATAATATAATTATTACTCGAATAACTGTTGCTTCTCTAAGTTACAATAACTGCATGAATGCAATTGATATGGCTTGATTGTTAGTAAATCATTGATGTAACAAACTTTAATATGTCAGGTAATATTTCGTCTGCACCTGCTCATGGTGTGTACGTGTCTCAACTTCTCAGATATTGTGGAACTAAAGATTTCTACATTGATTTCTAAATGAGACACAGCTCATTGGTATCAAAACTAGTGAGATAGGAATGCACACCAAGTATGTATGTATGTATGTATGTATGTATGTATGTATGTATGTATGTATGTATGTATGTATGTATGTATGTATGTATGTATGTATGTATGTATGTATGTATGTATGCATGCATGCATGCATGCATGCATGCATGCATGTATGTATATATGTATGTATGTATGTATGTATGTATCTATTTATCTATCTATCTATCTATCTATCTATCTATCTTTGTATGCATCTATGTATCTATCTATATATCTATCTATATATCTATCTATCTATGTATGTATCTATCTATCTATCTATCTATCTATCTATCTATCTTTCTATCTATCTACTATCTATCTATCTATCTATCTATCTATCTATATCTCTAGGTATTTAATTATGTCAGGGTTATAATTACTCTTACTTCTGTGGTTGTTTTGTAATCCATGAAACTTCATAAAGATATAATCATACAGAGCCCTTGTAGCCTACGATAAGATATGTTAGTATTGCATCAATGAATTTCTTATTTGCATATTTGATGAATTTTTGTAATTAAGGTGATATGTCTAGAAATACTGCAGCAAATTTTAGGAAACTTTGTACTGATCTATAGCACACACTCTCATTATAAAGTACAAAACACTAAGCAGTGATATGTTAATTAATTGCTGATTTGCATATTTAATGAACTATCCTACTCAGAAAGTCTCCATCAAATTTGATGAAACTTGGTAGAGATGTTGATCTCACAGTGCTGCAATACAATTCTTTGGCACTTAGCGGTATCATTTTATGTAATCTGGTACAGGTGAAATCTTTCAGAGTTATAATAGAATGCAAACATGTTTAGAAACATCTTTCGATTAATTATAGACTTATATAAAGATTTTTTGTAATTAAGGTGTCAGTCCGCATTTTTTTAATGTTTTAAACACCATGGAATTCTTTCTTAATAACAGACCCATTTAATCAACAGGACTCTCAAGAAACTTGTAATCAAAGTACCCATTAACAAGTGGGGAGTGTGTCATCAACGATGGCTTGTTATTACACGGACATGACGAAGCGGTTTGTTCTGATTATACTTTCTTAATGATATGGCAGAGATTAATTTCTTTTAGCTGCTGCTCTTGTAGAAGTATTGTAGTACGTTCACACCTAGCCGTACGTAAGGGAAGCTATCCCATAGCGTACACAAGTTACTGTATTTACGCAGTGTTATTGATCCCGTTTTCATTGCATATGTTTGACCATTTACACCTCTACGCGTATGAATGCAGCAGCATCCGTTTCCAACAGACGCAAACCAATGTCTCCGGCCTATTTTCGAGTAACATTTTCTTCATTTCGAAAAACTGTGTATTATTATATGGATAGCTATGTGGCCAACATGTTTACAAAACAAGATGTGCTCGTTTTAGACCTCTTTGATTTGGTCAAGCTCGTTTACGGCGATTTTCACGAAGCAGCAAGTTGAGCTGTTACCAGTTCTCACTCAAATTGATTATGAATCTCCAATAAGTTAGGCGGCTTTTTGTACCCCACACCGGGATATAAGCAAACATTACGCGCAGAATAGGGGATAGTTTTACTTCTTTACTTAAGGCTAAATGTGCCTATGAGACAGATATTCGGACTCTTGCTGTGTTTCAATACTTTTCTGGTCTTGAGTGTTGGTTTCCAAGTTCAGGAGTGAGAAGAATTTTTCACAGTCTTTGTTTTTAAAAATAAAAAAAATACTCCGTACAAGTAACATGAGGATGGCGCGCATTTTATCGGTTAATGTTATGATATTTATTCTTGTGGTACCTAACTTTGCGCTGCGACCTCTCATCTCTATTCTTGATTAGGTTGAAGAATGGTTGAAGGTTTTATAACTGAATGTTTAAGCAAAAGGTTATATAAGTCTTTCAATTTCGATACGCATCCTACCTTAAACAATTTTTTGTCTGTCACGAGTCAACAAGACCTAGGCCTAAATGTAGAAAGCAAAGAGAAGGTGAACTGATGATTGAAACTTTTACTTGTAACCTGTAAACAACCTAGTTTTGTACGGGCTGTAAAAATAGATGTTTCGATTGTACCTCGATGTGTGAATTTTCCGCAAACTCATGAAAAATAGTATATTACTGGAAACAATCACATCATTCTGACACCCTCCCCTGTCTAATAATCTATGCCTTTAATATTGCTGTTTCGATAATCAATGAGGAGAGGATGCATTTTCTGAAGTCCTCTATCCAATATCAAAGTTTCTTTAAAAATTATGAAAATATCACCCGGTCAAGAAAATACGGCCAGTTTTCAATCGGATTCGAACCCACAACATACAGCATCAATCGCCTAGCTGAGAGGCCACAGACAGAACCGCTCGGCTAAATCTCCACTGCCAAAAAAGAGTGGTTCAATAGCCGGCTAAGTTGTTACATTTTTCTGACCGAGACTAAATGAGATTAAACTTATTGGGGATACTGGCGTAGCATTCGGTTTGAGTTTTAATAAAGCAGTGTAAGTCCAAAGTCTTTAAAGGACTTCGATATGGGTGACTCTGTTATGAAGATGTCGAGGAAAGCTTCTGCCATATTACAATGTTTTTTCTATGATTTTTAGAGTAAAGAGTGGGACACCTTCTGCAAAGAACAGAAATAACATAATGGGGCAGTAGATATTATATTTGATTACATTTTCATTACATGTGTTCTATAACTCAAATACATTTTTCTATTCTTCTCCAAAATCAGTTACAATAGCAAAGTTTTAAATACACAAAATCGATACTTTAAGCAAAATATACAATGTCATTTTGACAAACGGATTTTTTCCGAGGCGAAGTTGACTCGTCAACTTGACAACTAATAACGTTACACGCATTACAAGAAGGTTATGTCGACAAGTTGAACAACTGATATTCCGATGTGATTTTGGGCAGTTGCACGATGGACATTTCCCAATTAAAATTATTGGCACAAAAAGTTTGCAGCGAATGGACTTTTAATTCAAGACCTGTTGTAACGTTTTATAACATAATTTACTAGTGATTTTAAAGGTGAGCAAGAATGGCGACGATGACTTATTAGCTATCGATAAAATGTGAAATTCACGACAATTATAGGAGCTGATTTAGACTTGCTCCAAGCCTGCGGGCATATAAGTATCTAAACATATAATTAATTGAAGGACTAAACGCCAGCAGATCGTCACCCTAAGTGGTAGGCTATTGCGTAGATCGTTGGGTGAAAGCCTGCTTGGCCAGCCAAGTCAACCGACTGGGCGGTCTAGGGCTAGTTCACTATGACACGGAATATTGCCCTTTTCAACCCCAACGTTAACCTCCAAGCATTTAAAACGTTTTAAGTCCCCCTCGAATTCCAAATTGTCATCATCCCCACACTATCTGCGGATATTATAGCCCTTGGGCCGTATTATGGCTTCTTCTGTGTGGGCTGCACAGCCAACGCGAAGGAAGTAATCGCATGGCCCCTGCATAGCTACCATTGAAGCTTCCTCATGCTTAACTTCGGTATAGATACATCTATTTTTTGAGCTTACGACTAGTCTAAACACTTGCATCGTCATTGAAGTGGAAAAGGATAAGGGTCTTAGGGAGCCGTCATTTACGGCCTCGGGGTCGGAGGAATCAGAGGGGGTCACTGAAAACATTGAAATCTACAAGATGTTGCTCAAAATGTGGAGAGGAAGAAGGGGAGGTGGGACTCATTTTTTGAAATGTACTGAAAATAGGGGTTCATGTCAGCTCGTTGAGTTACTTGGGACAGTTATTGTACAGTATGTAACGACAAATGACGTTAAATTTCGTATTGCAAAATGTGCCTTGAAGTTTTGAGTGATCTTAGCGATGCTATAAAGTCATCTCCTACTTATGCTTTGCATTACAATAATGTGAAGACGGTGTAAGTGAGTTTATTATCAGCAAAGTTTTAGTGCCGCTGAGCCTAATTATGATCAAGGTCAGTTATTTTAGTCCGACATGTGGCAATACAGTGCTATTTAATAAAAATTTTGCAAATGATACGCGAATTGTATGATGATTGTACCACACAGGTTTTGATGTAGTAACGGCATGTTGTGTATGTGTATGTGTGTATGTATGTATGTATGTATGTAGGTAGGTAGGTAGGTAGGTAGGTAGGTAGGTAGGTAGGTAGGTAGGTAGGTAGGTAGGTAGGTAGGTATGTATGTATGTATGTATGTATGTATGTATGTATGTATGTATGTATGTATGTATGTATTTATGTATGTATGTATGTATGTATGTATGTATGTATGTATGTATGTATGCATGTATGCATGTATGCATGCATGCATTCATGTCGGTAGGTCTGTCGGTCGGTCGGTAGGTTGGTACGGACGGATGGACGGACGGACGGACAGACGGACCGATGGATGGATGGATGTACCTAGTGCATCTGTCTGTATGGATGAATGTATCTATATTAGTTAGCATGCATTTAAGACACACCTGAAGAGGTCTACGGCAATCTTCGAAGGGTGGATGCAAAATTTAAAATTTAAAATGTATGGTGTCCAATTCTAACCTTTTGGCTCAGTTTTAGCTTGTTGGTCCTCGTTTCCTTCGGATCCAACGAATTCAACAGAGTGTTGTAGGTCCATATCGTCTGAAAGGCCAAGGAGGTAGAGTTGAGTGCATTTTTCCTTGAGTAGTCTTAGTGCAACAAATGTTAACGGAGAATATATTTGGGTGGTAGATTTTAACAGTATCTTTGACAGCTTCTCTATTATCGCTTTTTGTTACTCTTGCTTTTTTAATTCTAAAAATTGGTTTCAATGAAAGATTTACTTTATATATGTAGTTTGTACGTACGTACTTTATGTTCACAGGGTACCCTGAGAGTATTAATTTGCTTATTATTGAGTTTTTCTCACTGTTTTCTCTATCATTTTCTCTCCTTTTCTTCATGCTCTGACTGATCGGAGTAAATAAAATAAATGGTTATATAACCTAACCTAGCCTCTGTGACTCTTTATTTATTTTACATCCCATTACAAGGACGTATATCTCTCATACACATGTTGTAATTAATTAGTCAACACAACTAATTATGCTAATCCGTGGACTTTTTATCAGGGATTTTACGGGTTGGTCAACATCGCGAAAGATAGGAAAGGTTACTAAAAAGGAAGGTAAGAAGCTCTCCTGAAATTACTCAGAAATTACATTAAGAAATTACTTAATTGCTGCCATTTATGACCATTAATCCAAATTTTACCGCAGCAAGCGTATTTCGAAGGCCGAGGGGAGCCGGCAACTCTAATTTCAAACGTGTATATGGTCGCGAACAGTGCAAACCCTGCCAGTGCCTTGCGTGCAGTTCATGGCATGAGGACGTCCGTAAAGCAGGAAGTAGGAAGTTGTAACCTTTGACCTTTACGTTGTTTATATGCGGGCAAACTTGTAAACATAATTCCCAGGGACGAGTCTGATTTCGACTGGGGTCAAAGTTCGTGTGGTTAAGAGTGGTTCTCTCAATCGGGTGGTGTTGCTAAGGTTTTGTCAGTCATTCAAGTTAGCTGTGCGTTCTCGATAATTTTGCTGTATTTTTTCTCGAAACATGGGAAATTCGTTTAAGTATTAAGAAACATTAAGTTTCTATGACAGGAATGTTCTAGCTTGTTGTATCCTCGAATTAAATCGGCCGATTTTCTTTGATACAGTTATTTATGTGGTTTGGAGAAATCTTTAGGGCAGCGTCAGATAACAACTGGAATGAGGCAATATTTCGTTCATGGAAGGAAATCATATGGCAAGTACTTCTTGCGCTGGTGCAAATTCTGCGAAATATTATGATATAAAAGATGTTTGCAATGATAGTTTACAAGGTTTCCTGTCTAAATTCGCTAAAATCATCAAAAATATCTACAAAATACTCCATGTAATTATGACTACATTTTGTATGGGTAGAGGTGTTGTTTGCCGTTCGCGAACGTCTGTTCTACACGTACACGAAGTCTGGTTATCACGTGACAAAGACGCTCCCCGTACTGATGATGGAACTAAACTTCTCTATAACGATATGTAACCGGCAGACATGGAGGTAATAGCGAGTGAATAGAAATGACGGTGACTGGTTTAAAAAATTCAAAGTGCTGGTAAAAATTCTCACTTGCTTCTTAACGTAGTGGCCAACATCATCGGTAATGTCAGTTTGTGTTCAGAAGTTGCGAGGTCACCGCTAACGTGACTTTAGTGACGGGCTGCCCAGAGCCTTGCCCATCGCTTGTACGCCAGAAGACAGAATGGTTTGCAAGTAGTCATGTCGGAAAAAAGCCGGAAAAACGGCGAAAGTTTGGTGATTTTTGAGCAGATTTCTGGTCGTGGTAGGCCCCTAATAACCAAGCTGTTGATGAGTGTTGGCAATTGCAATCTGGGTGGAAAAGTTTCGAAATATCGACGAACAAAGTTGCGATAAGCGTGCTGTCGGGCAGAACACGGACGTTCCCATGACTGTGGTGCAAAAACGTAAAAGTCAAAACAAGCCGTAAAAGGCACAATTCCCGTCCGAAAATCCACAGCTAGCCTAAAAGTACAAAAGAAGTTTTATAGCCTGTGCGCCGCTTCTTTCGGGAAGTGTACACGAAAATCGATGAATAACTTAGACTCGTAGCGACCATAGAGCTGGGAACTAGCTCCATGTAGCGACCAACTCTATTTTATTAGGCGAAAAAAGTAACCGGCGAGATTAACTCTTTGACGCCGTAGAGTCATTCTTGTCATGAGCTTGGTTGCTACCGTATATCAGAAAACAACAAACTTTGACGTCAAAGGCCTGTTGCTGTTACGTAGTTTTAGACAGAAATAACGATATGTCACCGGCAGACATGGAGTTAATATCGAGTGCAGAGAAATGACGGTGAATGGTTTAAAATTCACAGTGCTGGCAAAAATTCTCCAGTGCGTGTTGCTGCTAATGTGTCACCACAGTGCCTTGAATCACGACGCGGTTTGTAAATTATACTTGGTATATACACTCCAAGAAAACGACGTTGACGACGTGAAACATACATATAATTTTGTTGAAAAGCTCATAAAATGGCCACTCCGGCGATCTTTTTCTTCTTGGTCGGTCGATACTTTCTGGATGGCATTTGTTACATGGAGCTGGGCCATGTCTGCTTGGCTATGTTTGAATTTGGCGCTTGGTATCGAAAAGCATGCGCGTTTTCAGCGTTCCTTTCGATCAAACTTCCCGTTTATCTTTGAATAATGAGCAGTATTTGTTTGCGCAAATCATGAATATATAAGCGTCCACTAAGTTTACGTACGTCCTCGGGACACGTTTCCCAAGATCTTTATACCTTGTCCTTTTTCATTAACATCTCTATCTTTTCAATGTTGACCAACCCTTGATAAGTCCACGGATTAGCATAATTAGTTGTGTTGGCTAATTAATTACAAGATGTGTATATGAGAGATAAACGTCCTTGTAATGGGTGTAAAATGAATAAAGAGTTAAGAAGCTAGGTTAGATTAAATAACCGTTTATTTTATTTACTCCGATCAATCAGAGATTGAAGACACAGTCCCTATATCCATAGAGGGACTGTGATGAAGAAATGGAGAGAAACTGAAAGGGAAAACAGTGACAAAAACTCAATAATAATCTTATTAATACTGTCTGGGTAGCCTGTGATATGTATGTACGTATGTACGTACCTACGTATGTACTTACCTTATGTATGTATGTACGTACGTACGTACACAAACATACATACCTACGTACGTACATATGTACGTATGGATTGATGGATGGATGAATGTACCTGTGTGCACCTGTTTATACGGATGAATGTATCTACCTTATTTGGTATGCGTTTAAGAAACACCTACAGAGGTATTGGGCAATCTACGAAGGGCGGATGCAAAATTTAAAATGTATGGTTTCAAATACTAACCTTTTCGCTCAGTTTTAGCTTGTAAGTCCTCGTTTTCTTTTGATCCATCGAATTCAACAGAGTGTTGTAGGTCCATATCATCTGAAAGGCAAAGGAGGTAGAGGTGAGTGCAACAAATGTCAACAATGACTCTATTTGTCTTGTAGTATTTAGGAGCTTCTTTGACAGCTTCTTTTATTTTTTTTGTTACTGTTGCTTTTTTAATTCTAAAAATTTATTTAAATTGAAGATATATTGTACATATGTCTGTGCATTTTCACGTACGTACGTATGCATGTACGTGCGCGAGCGCGCGCGTGTGTACATGTGTGCATGCTTGCATGTATGAATTGCTTGATTGATCTATGTGTGTCGGCATGAGTCTAACAAGGGTAAGTTGTTACATTTTTACCTTTGAACTGGACTTTGCGATCAGGTTTGTCATCTCCACCCGACCTGCCCCTTTCTTATCCTGAACGTTCCGTTCTTTTTAAAGGTTTGAAATTCATCCCTCTCCGTAACTCAACCGACGAATTCACTTGACGTCAATATGCGCATTCTTTCTTTCGCAGTTTACGCTTGAGGGAATTTTTTCATGAACGTCAATTAGATACTACTGATGATTCAGCAGTCAATGGTTCTGACAATGGACCCAACCCATACTCTACAAACATCAAAAACCGGGTCTTTTGGACTCCCCTTCAGGGCGTAAACCCACACTCGATATCTACATTAACATTTGTCAACACAGAATTAATCGCTTCATCCACAACGCAAAGTAAATCAAACAGGGACAATATCTCTAAAGCTGAATACGAGGCTCTGCGCGATTTATATTGCAACGATAACATATTTATTAAGCAATCCATGTTGATAAGGAGGTGCTGTGGTAGTATGTCGTAAAGATTAAGAGGCACAAAGGCAGCTTTCTGACACATCCTTCTATAAACATCTCCCCACCGACATCACTAATAAACACACAAAACTTACTATCAGTGACATACTTCATGATAACTTCCGCCCGACGATGCAAACTCATTGATCATCTCGTATCCACGCACGTCTCGCTTTTATATATTTATTACCTAAATTCATAAAACTGGTAATCCTGGCCGCTCCATTGTCTCTGCATGTTCCTGCCCCACCGAACTCATCTCAACATCTCTCGACAATATTTTCGCCGGCATCGTGTAAACACTCCCAACTTTTGTCAAAGACACAACTCATGCCATCAAGATCTCCAACAACTTTAAGCTTACAGGTACCCATAGATATATATGTACACTTGATGTTAAGCCTCTCTATACTTCCATTCCTCATAAGGATGGCCTACAGGCACTCGCATATTTCTTGACCGAAGCGACGTTATGGATCCACCCACAAACGTTGTAATTCGCTTAGCTGAATTAGTGTTAGCTTTAAATTGCTTCACCTTTAATAGTGAATTTTACACACAAGTTTACGGTATTGCCAAGAGTACACGTCTTGGACCTTCTTACGCTTGTTTATATGTTGGCTGTATTGAGCAATAGATAATACACTCATATACCGGTCACATTCTCGAGCTCTTGAAATGGTATATTGGTGACTACTTTTGGGCAGTATCTTGTTCACGCACTGAATTGGATAATTTTATTTGATTTCGTTTCACATTTTCACCGCGCAGTGAAATTTACTTCCACTTTTTCAGACACATCGGTTGCATTTCTCGACATATCATTATCTATCAATGGGGACTTGCTGTCTACCTTTATACATTTTAAATCCACAGAATCTCATGCATACGTTCTATTCAGCTCATGCCAACCCCGTCGGTGCAAGAAATCCATTCTATTTTCAGCGTTTCTACGCGCTCGGCCAAATTGCTCTCACCAGTAGGACTGTGAGCAGCAGTTAGACACTATAAGCACTTGGTTCTCAGCTCGAGGTTATCCCCGCTCTGTAATAGACAAAGCCAAACAGCGCGTCGAACCACTAACACAGGAGGATGCGTTAATGTCAACCACGCGTTCTCAATGCGGTCGCATTCCTCTTGTGTTAACATACCATTCTTTTAACCATAGAATCCGTAAAATCATCTTTGAGGAGTTTTCCATCTTAACCAACTCCCCCCACACAGCATATTTTTTCCGCACCTACCATCATGGCATTTCAACATGACTATAATATCAAAGACCGGCTCGTCAGTTCCAATTTACCTAATCGCGACTGCACAACTGGAACATCACCATGTAGCAGTCCAGTGTGTTACACCTGCCCGCATACTTTTACTATCATCAGAGAGCCAGGGTGGTACGAGTCAATGTCTCCGCCGTGGTCACATGCACGTCGGCTAATATCATTTGACTGCATCAAATGCAAACACTGCAGCATGTTATATATTGCCATAGAGAAACATAGATAGAGTGGCCACGGGTATTGTTTAAGGCGTGAAGCGGTTACGTAACCCATCCATGTTCGCCTCGCCTCAGGTTGCTCTCACCTCTCTTTTCCGAAGAGTGTCGACCATGAATCCTTCGGTTATTTTCGGATTTTCGCCAAGTATTAAGCGAAAGTATAATCGGCAAAGTTTGTGTTGTTGTTGTCGTGTGGTGCTGAGCAGAATTGACGTGCTGGCGAAAACGGGAGTGTTTTGAGCTTCAGGAAAGTGAGTTTTACCGTTTTAAAAATTCCTCTCATATTTCTATGAATATATAATGAGTGTGTTTGAACCAAATTTGAAAGTCTTTTATCGATACTGTCTGGTTTTACTCAATGGTTTACGGTCAGTCATACCCTTTTTTACACGTGCGTCAAGGAAGGACATGTTTATGAAACTGCTGGCGTGTTATGTTTTGATTTGCGTGAAGCAGTGTTTCTGGCCTGAGAGCTCACAAAGTAACTATGGTTGCTACGCGACTGGCAGTACGATGCCATCTCGTCGTATTTTTCGCATAATCTCGTATAATTATCAACCACAAACAAAGCCTCCAAAAAGTTTAACACTTTTGGAGCTCATTTTAATATGAAAAGCCAATAGTCTACCAAGACGACCATGGAACAAAAGGCATGCAAGTGTTGCGACTCTGTCTATGTTACTCTGTGATATCGCCGAAGCAAAGCGTCGCCTAGGCGATCGCTTTGCTGAACACCTTCCCACCGTGACCGACAACAAGCTTATATATACACGGTGGCCAAACATTTCTGTACACCATCCCAACGCAGTCGGTCTGACATGGCAGTGTCAGCTATTATTTCAACCACCGACTCTACCAGCCATAATTTCGAACAGGCCGCGATTTTAAACTTGGCACTCTGGCACCAGCCAGAATGAATGCATATTTTAATGCGTTGATCGTTCTCTTGTTAGATTGGCTGTTTTAATTTCTTGTGTTTCTACGTTTCTCAAGCGAGTTCTAGTACTGACGAAGGGTTGCACCCGAAACGTCTATGTGTTTTTGTCTATGCGATTTGCAAGTGTTTTAGTTACCGCTGGTCGGTCAGTATTTTTTTAACGTTTTGCAGTTTTTATCCTCTGCCTTTTAACCAGCATTGTATGTCCCGCTGGTCTACCAATATTTTACTGTATTCATTTTCACTTGCTGCAGTTTTATCCCCTTTTATGATGTCGTTTGTAATTATCTATGTATGTAATTATGTATGTAATTATGTATGTAATTATGTATGTATATATGTATGTATGTATGTATGTATGTATGTATGTATGTATGTATGTATGTGTGTGTGTGTGTGTGTGTGTGTAGGTGTGTGTGTGTGTGTGTGTGTGTGTGTGTGTGGTAGGTAGGTAGGTAGGTAGGTAGGTAGGTAGGTATGTATGTATGTATGTATGTATGTATGTATGTATATATGTATATATGTATGTAGGTAGGTAGGTAGGTAGGTAGGTAGGTAGGTAGGTAGGCAGGCAGGCAGGTGATGTGATTTTGGCAGTTGCACGATGGACATTTCCCAATTAAAATTATTGGCACAAAACAGTTTGCAGCGAATTGACTCTTAATACAAGACCTGTTGTAACGTTTTATAACATAATTTACTAGTGATTTTAAAGGTGAGCAAGAATGGCGACGATGACTTATTAGCTATCGATAAAATGTGAAAATCACAACGTGTATAGGAGCTGATTTAGACTTGCTCCAAGCCTGCGGGCATATAAGTACCTAAACATATTGTCACGTAGCGTGGTTGTGATGTGTAGCTATTATCGTCGGGAGCGTACACTGTGAACGTCGGGGCAGTAGACACGGCAACGGGTACACAAAAATACACTATAAGTCGTAGCACTTTATTCAGCTGAGTAACGTAAGTTTACACGGTAAAACTTCTATGTCTCACACTAGTCTAATACTTAGGCGTCTGTCTCGGTCAACGTCGTCTCGAGGGTCGCAACAGGTTCTGAACGGCTTCTACTTTAACACACCAAAATGCAGAGTTTATATTGGGTGAATATCTGGCTTTGTCATGACTTTGGTATGCATCTATCATTATCTAAAGAATTAACTAAAGACAGTCGGCATACGTGCAAAGGACAGGAAGGTACTGATCTGTCAACATAACGCAGGAGGTCCTGCTTAAGCGTCCGGTCGGTGTTAATGACTTAAGCTGTTGTTAAAACAATACATTCACTAAAGAGGGATGAACGGTTACATCAAAGGTCACAAAAATAAACAAGGGAGTCGTTCTCACGATGCACCATGTGCAGAAGGGGTTACTATAGGTCACTGTCGGTCATTCACTGTCAGTCATACACATTAAATTCAAGTCATAAAATATCATGTAATATTAACTATCGAGTGGCTACATCACACCTCCCAACCAAGATCAAAAGGCGTCCTCGCTCGATCTACAAATCAAAAACCAATAAACACTAATCAAATCAAATCAGATACCATACTGAAAATTCTATGAAAAAGAAAATCACGAAAAGTTCTAAATTCACTAGTCTAAAGTTCATTCATGTCCGAGATTCGTATTCAGTAATCAGTCCTTTGTCCAGTATATTATCAGGCGGTTCCCACGTTTCATCTTTAGGGCGGTAACCTTTCCATCTGACACGATAGTGGGTTTCATGACGACCGTCCGAATTAGTTACAGTTCGGTGGTCGACAATTCTCAAGGCCTGATACACATCATCAGTTTCGTTGTCATCGCCATTACTTCCGGTAGTATCAAGTATGGGATTCTCACTAACATTATCGCGGTCAATAATGTCATTAGTGTCTATTACAGTGTCATTATTTTCCATAGGGTCAATTACAGAGTCAGTATCGGTGTTTCCGTTGTCAGTGTCCGGCAATTCATGTGGTCTATTGTTAGGGTCCGTGTATGGTTTCATTCGATTCACATGCACAACTTGTTGCTTGCGTCGCGGATCACACGTGGCGAGGCGATAGTTCACAGGTGTTACTTTCTCCACAACACGATAGGGACCATGCCATGGGTGAAGTAACTTCGGTGATAATCCTCATTTCCTAACAGGTGTATACAACCATATTTTATCTCCAATGTCATAGTTAATGTCCTTAGCGCGCTTGTCATACTGCATCTTCTGCTTTTGATGCGCTAACTGAATATTATCGTGGACAAGTGGCTGAATTTCGCACAATCGTTGAACCACTGTCTCACCATAGTCCTTAGGGTCAGTGAAGGTCGTTGTCGGCTTTGTGAGGGTAACATAAATTGGTAATCTCGGTTCTCTTCCGTACAATGTATAGAAAGGCGACTCCTTAGTCGATTCCTGCTTACATGTCCAGTACGAAAACAATGCCATCGGCAAATATAGATCCCAGTCAGTCTGATTATGATTGACGTACATACTTAATATTGTCATAATTGTCCCGTTAAGCTTTTCAACCAATCCGTCTGTCATCAGGTGATAACTAGTCGTATGTAATTTTCTCGTACTCATTAATTCACAAGTCTTTTGCACCAATGTCGACAGGAAGTTTCTACCACGATCAGACAACAATGTCCGAGGCGCAGAATGTCGGGCAATAATCTCATCGACTAACAGTCGGGCAACAACATCCGCAGTTGTCTTTTCAATGGCAAAGGCTTCAGGCCAACGTGTAAGATAATCCAAAAACACAATAATAAAGCGATTACCTCGTTCAGTAGTTGGAAGTTGTCCTAATACGTCAACAGCTACACGATCAAAGGGGCCATCAACAGGTATAGGCTGTAACGGTGCAACTGGTAAATTCTTTGGAGTCTTTTTCGTAGAGCAGTCAACACACGATTTACACCAGTGTTCAATGTCTTTAAACATTCCGAACCAATAGAATTGTCCTTGTATCTTACTGTACGTCTTGTGGAACCCTAGATGACCTGAGGTGACCTCGTCATGGCATGACGTCATCACTTCATCCTGCAGGGCGTGAGGAATGACAAGCTGTTTACGCACGTCTCTTCGCCATCTCCCTGGGGCGGGCATCCACAAATGATACAGTACACCATCGTCAATAACATACTGGTCAGCATATAAAACAACTTTCCTAGCTGTCTTCGTATCGGTAGGAAGTTCATCATCGATCAAATACGATATAAGCAGTTGCAAAGTCAAATCACGTCGTTGCAATTCTCTAACTCGGTCTAATTGAAGTCCAGGGCTGTCTGTCGCCGCGATGATGAAGTCACGTGCACTTTTGTCTTCATCATCGTCTTGCGGTCGTCTGGAAAGTCCATCTGCATTTCCATGTTTTGTCCCTGGGCGGTGTTGAATTTCAAAGTCATATTCTTGCAAGGTCAATGACCAGCGGGCGAGTCGTCCTGTAGGCTCCTTAATAGTCATTAACCATTTCAGTGGGTTGTGGTCAGTAATAACAGTGAAGCATCTACCATATAAGTATGGTCGGAAATGCTTAATCGACCAAATTATGGCTAGAGCTTCTTTCTCAATCGTCGAATAGTGTTTCTCATGTTTTGTCAAAGTTCGGCTAGCATAAGAAATAACAACTTCTTTCTTATCACGTACCTGTACTAAGCAAGATCTAATGCCAGAGTCACACGCATCTGTATGCAGAACAAAGGGTTCATCAAAATCAGGGTATCCGAGTATTGGTGTTGAAGAAGCGTTAACTTCAAAGTGCAGAAAGCGTCTTCACATTGGATACTCCAATTAAACACATTGTCCTTCATCAACAGTTTGTTTAGCGGTGACGTCACTTTGGCAAAGTTTGGCACAAATTGTCGATAATATGATGCTAATCCAAGGAAACTTCGTAGTTGATGAACATCCTATGGGCGCGGATAGTTCTTTACAGCATCAATCTTCTTAGGATTAGGTTTAATTCCATCTCGGGTCACAACATGTCCCAAGTACTCGATTTCAGTCTTACAGACTTACAGTCTTACAGTCCGGCTTTTCGAAATTGATCGAAGACCTCACGCAAGTGGCGGAGATGCTCATCGAATGTTTTCGAAAACACAATGGCGTCATCGAGGTAAATCAGGCATATTTCCCATTGAAGTCCAGCAAATATTAATTCCATTAAGCGTTGAAAGGTACTTGGCGCGTTACATAATCCAAAGGGCATAACATTAAATTCATAGAGTCCATTGTATGAAACAAAGGCGGTCTTTTCTCTATCTTCCGGTGCGACCTCAATTTGCCAATATCCTGATGCTAAGTCCATAGTCATAAAATTACGTGCTTGCCCGATGGCATCCAGACTATCGTCGATGCGCGGCAGTGGGTAAACATCCTTCTTTGTAACGGGGTTAATTTTCCTAAAATCAACGCAGAAACGTTGCGATTGGTCCGCCTTGGAAACAAGAAGAATCGGGGCCGACCACGGTCTCGTCGAAGGTCGAATAATATCATTGTCCAACATAGACTTAATATGTTCTCGTACAACAGGTCGTTGACTGGCGAGAACGTGATATGGGCGTTGCTTAATCGGAGGATGCTCACCAGTGTCAATACGATGTTGTACAATATTGTCTTTCCCAAATCGTTGTCATTTTTTGCAAACACGTCGTCATATTCCAATAACAGCTCGTCCAGCTGTCTTGTCTGCTCGGCAGACAAATCTGTCGTCTCGCACAGATTCACGCGGCTCCTCGAATTACCACCATCGGGCAACACCTCATCCGGGCCGGTTGCCGGTAATTCGCCTGGGTCGCAATTTCCTCGGTCCTCGTCAAGGCACGTCTGCCTAGAACCGGCAATCACTGGGTGATCATCATTATTACACTCGTCATCATTTTCAGCACCTATATTTGCTATACACGCAATAACATTATCGTCGTCAGCAGTTTCAAACACACCAAGGTTCGCACATCTGTATATCTTCACAGGCTCATCTCTTGGGTTTACAACTAGAACAGGGGCACGCCCATTGTTTACAGTCACGAAGGCCCTTGCCAAGCCAACGCCCAACCTAACATGATCACGTTGGCGCGCTTCCACAATGCCACAATGTCCATCTTCTACATCTATGGCTGCCATGAACCTCTTTTGTGAACGGGCAGGAACTACTAAAGTTTCTAAGGCGACTACCGAACAGTCTTTCACACGACTTTTACTACGACCACCATTAACTTCCAGCGGGGTATCACATCCCTCTACGGTGGCTTGTTGTTTAGTGAACATGATGTCAAGTCCGATATCATTCATTAAATCAGCTCCGATCAAACAGTCATACATGGAATTTGCGATAACATAAGCAGGATAGGGAAATTTCTTACCGGCAATCTCGAAGTCGACTTCTATTCTTCCCACGATGTTTAGTTTGTTTCCTTCCAATGTTTTCACACAAATTCCAGATGTCTGCAACAGCTGTTTATTCCTCAAACTAGGCAAAGTTTGACGTAACTTTTCACTTACTATCGTCATTCCGGATCCAGTGTCCGTTAACATCTTGACATCATCATCACCAATCTTTCCGTCAATACTACAGCTATGATTAATTGTTCCAATAACATAAGTCCGTATTTCGTCCTCATTATCGTCATTGGTGTCTACTTCTTTCGTATCTATTAATCCGGGGACATCATCAAATTTAACGTCTGCCATCCGGGTATCCCCTCGTCCGACGGCAGTTTCTAGTTTGACGAATTCTGCTGTTGTCGTGGTTGAAATTGACTTGCTTGCTGCTGCTGTTGTGGCGGGAACCAAGTCGCTGGATTGAATTGTGCAGGCTGCTGTGGCTGAATAAATGGATATCCAGCGGTCGGCTGCATTTGCTGGGACATTTGCGGCTGTTGTCGCTGATTTTGGCGATCTGGACAATGACGCTGCACGTGCCCAACACGGTGACAAATATTACAGATTGGCAACCCATCGCTGGTTCGCTGGTTTCTGCTGGGTGCACCTCTATTACGTTGAAAACGTCTATCTCGATTGGCTGTGCGGTTGGCTGGGGCAGCTTTATCAGCAGAGTCAGAATTCTTTTCTAACGGGGCATTACATTTCTCCATCTTTTCGTCAATCATTGTCTCCATTCTCTTCATCAAAGTCTCTAACATCGATTGCACTATATTGTCGGAAGTGGGCGGTTGTACAGCAGCCACAATCTTGTCTTCTTGGCTGGCTGATTTAGCATTGAAGGGGTCTAATGAGGAGATTAATGAAACATCACCCTTACCGTTGACAAGTTCTTCGTTGCACTCTTCGGCTTTTGCAACACGTACGGCCTCTTCGAACGTAATGGGGTCTTTTGACATCACCATTCGCTTCACAGACGAGCGCAATCCACGGATGAAATGTTCTCTCATGAGCTCAGACTGAAACTCACGGGGCATATCCATGTGAGCACGCAGAGTCAGTCGCTGTATAATTCTAGCGAATTCCTCCACTGGCTCACCTGGCTTCTGATTGCAATTATACAGTTCGTTGTAGAAAAGTCTCTGAGTTTCTTTTGGCAGGAAATTTTCTCTCAGGGCCGCAGTAACTTGGTCATAGTCGTACTTGGTATGATCGTTCAAGTCATTCCAAAAGTCGGCTGCAAATTCTCGTAGATAGGCGGGCAAAATCTAGGCTTTTCTCTCGTCTGTCCACCTATTAGCTCTGGCAGCTCGATCAAACTCTTTAAGAAAAGTTTCAACGTCGTCACCAAGTCTTCCATAAAATCTTGATGGAGTTACAACAGTTCGGGCTTCTGTATATCCGGCCATATCAGGATATCTTGCAACAGGGGTGTCAATTGATCGTTGTCTACCGCCTGGCATAATAATACAAGCAATGTTCGAGCAACAGAAATGTACGTACCAATCCTTTGAAAGATGAGCGGCACAAAATCACGTCGAGTAGAAGGCGCTCCCTTGAGTCGATCCAAACCGCTGTACACCAAATATGTCACGTAGCGTGGTTGTGATGTGTAGCTATTATCGTCGGGTGCGTACACTGTGAACGTCGGGGCAGTAGACACGGCAACGGGTACACAAAAACACACTTTAAGTCGTAGCACTTTATTCAGCTGAGTAACGTAAGGTTACACGGTAAAACTTCTATGTCTCACACTAGTCTAATACTTAGGCGTCTGTCTCGGTCAACGTCGTCTCGAGCGTCGCAACAGGTTCTGAATGGCTTCTACTTTAACACACTAAAATGCAGAGTTTATATTGGGTGAATATCTGGCTTTGTCATGACTTTGGTATGCATCTATCATTATCTAAAGAATTAACTAAAGACAGTCGGCATACATGCAAAGGACAGGAAGGTACTGATCTGTCAACATAACGCAGGAGGTCCTGCTTAAGCGTCCGGTCGGTGTTAATGACTTAAGCTGTTGTTAAAACAATACATTCACTAAAGAGGGATGAACGGTTACATCAAAGGTCACAAAAATAAACAAGGGAGTCGTTCTCACGATGCACCATGTGCAGAAGGGGTTACTATAGGTCACTGTCGGTCATTCACTGTCAGTCATACACATTAAATTCAAGTCATAAAATATCATGTAATATTAACTATCGAGTGGCTACATCACACCTCCCAACCAAAATCAAAAGGCGTCCTCGCTCGATCTACAAATCAAAAACCAATAAACACTAATCAAATCAAATCAGATACCATACTGAAAATTCTATGAAAAAGAAAATCACGAAAAGTTCTAAATTCACTAGTCTAAAGTTCATTCATGTCCGAGATTCGTATTCAGTAATCAGTCCTTTGTCCAGTATATTATCAGGCGGTTCCCACGTTTCATCTTTAGGGCGGTAACCTTTCCATCTGACACGATAGCGGGTTTCATGACGACCGTCCGAATTAGTTACAGTTCGGTGGTCGACAATTCTCAAGGCCTAATACACATCATCAGTTTCGTTGTCATCGCCATTACTTCCGGTAGTATCAAGTATGGGATTCTCACTAACATTATCACGGTCAATAATGTCATTAGTGTCTATTACAGTGTCATTATTTTCCGTAGGGTCAATTACAGAGTCAGTATCGGTGTTTCCATTGTCAGTGTCTGGCAATTCATGTGATCTATTGTTAGGGTCCGTGTATGGTTTCATTCGATTCACATGCACAACTTGTTGCTTGCGTCGCGGATCACACGTGGCGAGGCGATAGTTCACAGGTGTTACTTTCTCCACAACACGATAGGGACCATGCCATGGGTGAAGTAACTTCGGTGATAATCCTCGTTTCCTAACAGGTGTATACAACCATATTTTATCTCCAATGTCATAGTAAATGTCCTTAGCGCGCTTGTCATACTGCATCTTCTGCTTTTGCTGCGCTAACTGAATATTATCGTGGACAAGTGGCTGAATTTCGCACAATCGTGAACCACTGTCTCACCATAGTCCTTAGGGTCAGTGAAGGTCGTTGTCGGCTTTGTGAGGGTAACATCAATTGGTAATCTCGGTTCTCTTCCGTACAATGTATAGAAAGGCGACTCCTTAGTCGATTCCTGCTTACATGTCCGGTACGAAAACAATGCCATCGGCAAATATAGATCCCAGTCAGTCTGATTATGATTGACGTACATACTTAATATTGTCATAATTGTCCCGTTAAGCTTTTCAACCAATCCGTCTGTCATCTGGTGATAACTAGTCGTATGTAATTTTCTCGTACTCATTAATTCACAAGTCTTTTGCACCAATGTCGACAGGAAGTTTCTACCACGATCAGACAACAATGTCCGCGAATTGTATGATCATTGTACCACACAGGTTTTGATGTAGTAACGGCATGCTGTGTATGTGTATGTATGTATGTATGTATGTATGTATGTATGTATGTATGTATGTATGTATGTATGTATGTATGTATGTAGGTAGGTAGGTAGGTAGGTAGGTAGGTAGGTAGGTAGGTAGGTAGGTAGGTAGGTAGGTAGGTAGGTATGTATGTATATATGTATGTATGTATGTATGTATGCATGTTTGTATGTATGCATGTATGCATGTATGCATGAATTCATGCATGCATGTCGGTAGGTCGGTCGGTCGGTCGGTCGGTAGGTTGGTAGGGACGGATGGACGGACGGACGGACAGACGGACAGATGGATGGATGGATGTACCTAGTTCATCTGTTTGTATGGATGAATGTATCTATATTAGTTAGCATGCATTTAAGACACACCTGAAGAGGTATACGGCAATCTTCGAAGGGTGGATGCAAAATTTAAAATTTAAAATGTATGGTGTGCAATTCTAACCTTTTGGCTCTATTATCGCTTTTTGTTACTCTTGCTTTTTTAATTCTAAAAATTGGTTTCAATGAAAGATTTACTTTATATATGTAGGTTTGTACATAAGTACTTTATGTACACAGGCTACCCTGAGAGTATTAATTTGCTTATTATTGAGTTTTTCTCACTGTTTTCTCTATCATTTTCTCTCCTTTTCTTCATGCTCTGACTGATCGGAGTAAATAAAATAAATGGTCATATAACCTAACCTAGCCTCTGTGACTCTTTATTTATTTTACATCCCATTACAAGGACGTATATCTCTCATACACATGTTGTAATTAATTAGTCAACACAACTAATTATTCTAATCCGTGGACTTATCAGGGATTTTACGGGTTGGTCAACATCGCGAAAGATAGGAAAGGTTACTAAAATTGGAAGGTAAGAAGCTCTCCTGAAATTACTCAGAAATTACATTAAGAAATTACTAAATTGCTGCCATTTATGACCATTAATTAAGCAATAACCCCCGCCGCAGGAGGGTATACCAAGATTTTGGTACAATGCGCGACATATAGCACGAGCCGATAGGCGAGTGCTATATGGAGCGAATTGTACCAAAATCGAGTGTCTACCCAACTGCGAAGGGGGTTATTGCTATTATATTATATCAACTTATGTGTCTTTGTCGTCTTGTTCCGGCATTTTCGTCAGTTTCAGCCCAAAATGCAGAAAACTGACATCTGAGAGATCGAACGTCGGAAAATCATCGCCCGAGACCGAGCATTTTTATAAGTTTGGATTACGTTGACAACACACGAACACAATATCCTACGATAACATACGCATTACGTTCATCAAAATTTCATTAATATTTACATGCAACACGAACTGCTTCAGACACAGAAATGGGTCAAGAGTTCAAAGCAAAAGAAAAAGTAACAATTTTTTTCGTAAATTTACATAAAAACAATAGCGCTGGCTTTTTTTTTTTGGCGTAGTACACTAAAAATAGATTTGTATCATTCACTGTCAGTCCGGTGTGCGCCAACCGTCGTCGTAACATTCAGACAGAGGAGGTGGTGCAGTGGGGTTACAGGTTCTATTTTTGATGGATATTTTGGATGGATAATTTGTGCCAGAAAACGTGCAGTTGTGAAATAATCCAGACAAGGATTACGGCTATGCGAGCAGAGTGTGTTGCCCGAATCAGCGAGAGCTGGACGCTGACACAGCGATTTTCGTCGCAGTCGCCAGGAATGATCGCATTGTTATTTTGAACTTCTTCAAGTTCTTGGGCTACATCGTTAGAACACCCTGGTCTGTTACAGCCCAAACTCTAGGAAGGAATATCTGACGTACCGTTACAGTGAGGAAGTTTCAATTTATTTGTGTATGAACGAATACTAGTAGTAGCTTCGTTTTAAAGAGCGGTATGTCGCGTCTCGACTCCTGCTGAATCGATCAAGCAAACTACACAGTGCGCTGTTACCTATACAATTTTGTACATCATCATACCAAAATAAATGTGTTGCTTCGGAGATTTCTTTCATCATAGACCGCTTATTTTCACCAAGAGGTGAGTTACAGAACCATACTTTATCTCTGTATCGAAATTCGAACTCGGTCTTTGAAACAAAGCTGACTGTTTCGGATTAAGTTCAGAGCCACATCATTCAAATGCACCGACCGGGCAATTTTCAAAAATGCTGGTTTAGGGGCCCGTTTTACCACCGCTATCAGTGCTAAAACAATATTTTAGCATCGCTCTCGTCCAATCAGAATGGCGCATGGTAGCGTGATATAATATAATCCAAAATTTGCTGCAGCCAGTGTATTTCGAAGGCCGAGGGGAGCCAGCAACTCTAATTTCAAACGTGTATATGGTCGCGAACAGTGCAAACCCTGCCAGTGCCTTGCGTGCAGTTGACTTTGAAGTTGTTAAATACGTGGATCTCTTCGACTGACAATAATTAAATTGATCATGGAGGCTACCATTATGATCAATGATCACGTGGAAGTGACATATCGTGCTCGGGAAGCTGGTAAGGTTTTGGCATACCAATTGCTACGAAAATAAACATAACTCGTGATGAGTTGTCGATGTCACCAACCAAGCAACCGAGCAGCCAACCGTTATCGCTATTACAGGTATCGTGGTGCACGAGATTCAAGGAATTATCGACCTGTACGTAATGTTGTGAACTTCCATTATTTTCTGATTTTAATAGCGATCGGTCATGACGTCGCCATTTACTTATTTCCTACCATTTTGCTGACATGTTCCTCCTTCCGTGCTCAGGGGGATACAGTTAAGTCAACATTCATCGGTAATTCACCATACGAAATTGCCAATTTCGGGTTATTTGTAATTTTTCTTTAAGTTTTTTACTTCTTTGATAATTATTCGACTTTAGACGGCGCCAATATTCCGTATGTACATGGCGGTCGGTAGCCGAATCATTCACATAATGAACGTTGATATGGCCTAAAACTTCGGTAAATTCATTCAAGCAAACTCTTGTTTGATTAAGTTGATAGTTTTCCTTTCTTTCTTATTTCGAGTATTTGCCATGGCATAACTGGAACGAACCACGAAATGAAGGCTGTACTATCTATATTAGTCCGAGCCTGAGCATGATCTGAGAGCAAACAGATCCGCAGATAATGTGAACGATCTCAACCGTAACCAACACACTCATTATGCAGAGCCATGCCCCAAAAAGCCCAACCAAACTTGGCACTAATCATGATCCCAGTCCATTTCGAGCCGGGCTTTAAGGGAAGTGTGGTGGGCTTTGAAAGACCATTTGGTTTGGTTTTTAATGTAGTAGTGGAAGAAAACCCGACCTATCGTCGTTGCTGTGAATGTTTGTGTTGTTTTTAGCCTCTTTTTTGCCTATTTGAAGATTCGTCTTTGCAGCCTTACATCCTGCGTTCTGTGAAGCGAGTGTCTTGGATCGCTCTCTTAAGTTTGTGATGTACAACTGTCTTGAGTCCCGGTGTTTTATTGGGTGTACAGATAAATAGTTAGAGATCAGGATGATAAATTGATTGCCGCAGTGTCTTTCCAGGTGTTGGCACTTTTGAAGGAATTCAACACTCTGTGTTTTGGCCTGGTAAGTATTCTTTAAGGTGTAGCTGTAGGCTACGTGGTACTAAACAGAGGCCACCTAGGTTTCAACACATTCGATACTCTTGGCTTTCGCTTATACCTCGTTGTATGATTAACTGGGATCGGAAATGGGAAAGGCTTTATTAATATCCATCTTTGCTAATATCAATTCTCGTTTGGCTTACAGATTGCAACTTCTACTTGTTTCGGTGAAAATTTTACTTTCACTTGGACAAAACATTGAGTATGACTTTCTTTTGTGTGTTATTTAGGCCTTTGAAAAATATGAAAATTGTGTACATGTTGTTGTCAAATATCTCAAATCTTAGATTGTAAGAGATAGACTGGAGCTTCCCTGTAATCATACAAATGAGTTAAGCGGGAATTTATTGGAGTAGATTACAGTAATCGAAGAGAATGTTGACACTATAAAAAGCCTTTCTTTGACTGCGTGGACCTAACTATGAAAGAACAGCACAGAATACTTGCCCAATGTATGAACTGTTCATGTATAGTACAGGCAGTACTGTACAACATGGAATGTAAAACATACAAATCAAAGAAGTGGCGAATTTTCTGAACTTTTCACAAAGTGTATATTCCATCATTACTATCGAGATTAGGATTTTCCCAATCTATAAATAAGCTATTACTTGATTACACCTTCATTCAGCATGACTAATATTTTGCATTTGCCACGCAACCAGCCATGCCCGTCCCTGGGATCGCGAACAATGCCTTTAACGAAGCTTTTGAATGCTTTTTTGTGAATTGTGTAAGAATGTCCTCTCTGTGGAGTATAACGTGTGAAGCCGTTGTCTAGCTCGCTTGACTCTGATGATTATGTTGACTTTTTATTCTCAGCTGCTGGTGGCTGATCTAACTCGAAAGTTAGATCAATCTAGTCTCTCTGATTCGATCATGCTGGCGGGAATGGTATCTTCACTTCTTGGTCTTCTGGCCAGTGGTCCATATATCTTTCTATCATGAATATGACTTTGTTTGTGTACCGTCTATTTCCTGTCTGTTCTGTGCTGTTTTGTGTCTATGTTTACAACTATTGTCTTACGAATTCTGACCTAATGTCATTGGATTATGGATTGGTATGATTGTGATTATTGACCCTAAAAAGTCTGTTTTTAGGGTCTTTGCTTCAAAGAAGTCAGGGTCTAACATTGGTTAAATGTCATCCATGATAAGAAACTAATGATAGATACACTCACAAGGCATTTAATCATTGAGGTGTCAATGGGAATTTAAACCTTTTTAGTCATTTTCTGAGGTTTGTCTCGCCATCTTATTGCTTGGTGTAGAGACTGTTTGTTCGCCTTCTGTTTACTATTTAGTTGCGTAATTTGAATGCGTTCTGTGACATTTGGCTTTTCGGGTTTTAGTTCCAGAATTATTTTGATATTGAATTTTAGTACCCAGTCGAAAATGTAATCCTCATTGGGAGTATATAGTGTTCTGCGTTGTAAAATAATTTCGAAAAATTAGTTATGATCTCTTGTTTTCTGGTAAGGAAGGTAAAGTTTCGTCGATCCATCTTATCTTAGTACGGAGAAGCTATATTGTGGATTAATGGTGATTGGTTTTGAGGGATAAAAGATTCTCTCGTGTTCCCGTGTCGTATTAAAAGTAACACTATTAATAGTGAGCTCTGATTTGCCCAGACGGTCACGTGACTGTGCATATATTTACGATATACTGTAAAGTTTGCCATTCCTATCTCTAAAGTGGGTTTCTTTCACACATTTTTTTATTTTAATCACAAGATCCAATATACTGATATAATATAGCGATAAACAACCCCTATAAGTTGGGTATACCACTCGAGCTCGGTTTTGACCATTTCACTCCTTATACACACGAGTGAAGTTCGCGCGTATATGTTGTTTACCGGTCGAAACCGTGTGGTATCCTTTCCAAGTGGCGCTTTATTGCTTTATCTCTCGCAATACAATTAAAGAAAATGAATTGATTGTTGCTGCTGTCATATCAACTTAGCATGACGACTATGACATCCAATTTAGTGTTTGTGGGTTTGAAATATATAATTTTTGACATATTATAGCTGTTAACTTTCTTCCCCTAATTTGAGTTATTGAAATGAGGAAAACGTCTTTTATTTACCACCATTTTAACTTTTTAGTGCTATTTAATGCCCTATAGAGTATTTTTCTATGTTTCTTTTAACAAGTAAATGTCAGTAGAGTAACACAAAACTTTTGAACTTTTACTGAGTTTACCCCATCAAGCCATATCTTGTTGGAAAAACAACTGCGTTAGTGTTTCAGAGATATGATATTTATGTGGCTTCCTTATTCGCTGCGTTTGGTAGGAGAGGAAACATTACCCTTACCCCTATCCCTTAAATGAATATTACAGAGGGATGTACGGCATACCATTTATTAGGAAGACAATCGATGCACCCCATAAATCTCAAGACACACAGTTTTAATGTTTTTTTTTAGTTCTCTATTGCATTACGTTCTTTCAAATAATATATAAATACCTTGAAAAGTGCTTGGAGGAACAAAAACTTAATTATTGGGTTTCAAATTAAGCAAATTTAACAATCTACATTTCATGTCCGATATAAAATCTCATCGATGTTTGAATATCGATTTATCACCATTAAGTTGTATACAAAAGGTAAGGGAATTATCTGGGCTTTCTAAGAATGTATTGTTAATGGTACTTTTTTGTTTTTGTTTCCGACTAAGGGTAAATACTTGTTACCCCTAACCAATTCCTATTTTACTAATGAGGGCGTGACAGCCCCCTACAAAATAAGTCGTTAAACTCTTAAACACCATCAGTTAAATTGAAAACAAGCAGAATATGACAGCTGAGAATACTAGCTAACAGAAAATCATAGTGGGTAAAATGCCTTAGAGGGGATGATTTCGATACCTGGCCAACGGACTAACTGTTTTGTGCATATTGTTCAAAACAATCACTTAAAATTGACACAAACTGAAAGGCTTAAGCTTTGTAACTTTCAAATATGCAATTTTTCCCGATAAAACTATACATGTTTGGAAAGGCCTATTTCAGAGCTTTCAAACAGTATAACATTAAATGGTTTCATTATTCATGGTTCAAGGCAGAACGGGAAACATTACCGCTTCCCCTCATATTTTAATTTTGTTTATAAAAAATCACTTAAAATTGACACAAAATGAAAGGCATAAACTTTGTAACTTCAAAATGTGCGACTTTTCCCAACAAAACTTACATGTTTAGAAAGGCCTATTTAAGAGCTTTCAAACAGTATAACATTTATATGGTTTCATAATGCACGGTTCGAGGCAGAAAGGGAAATATTACCCCTACCCCATATGTTGTAATATCGTTCTTAAAAATCACTTAAAATCGACACAAACTGAAAGGTTTAAGGTTTGTAACTTTTAAATATGCACCTTTTCCCCATACATCTAATATTTTTTGAAAGGTCTGATGCAGCACTTTCAAAATGTAACATTTTCATGGTTTCATCATTCATGATTCGAAACAGAAAGGGAAACATTACCCCTACCCCTTATGTTACACATGGATATATGGCATACCGCGTAACACGAAAACAAGCTCATGCACCCACTAAATCTCAAGACACATACTTTTAATGTTGTTTTTCTTGTTTATTGCACTGAGCTCTTCCAAGAAAATATCGATACCTTATGAAAAATTGTTTGGAGGAACGGGAACTTAATTATTAGTTGTGAAATTTAGCTAAATTTACGATTTACGGTCAGTGGCCGATATAAGGTAGCGACTCAGGTTCATTGTCACTTATTTTCAATCCTCATTTTCACAAAGAAGAAGTGGTCACACACCCGACATGTGGTACTTTTTTTATCTGCTCGGTCACCGAAGAGTTCAGAAAATTTGTTAGTTTTTCAAAAACAGTGCGCATACGGCTGTTTTACTCAAAAACACGTGTTTTTTAGTTTTTTTACTCAAAAAAGTGTAAGTACAAATCTCCAATCGGTCTTGGTGATCTGTTTACGGCAATCGACAGCTTGGTATACTGGGCAAAAAACCGTGTCCCGGATTTTTCAAATTCACTTCTGTTTTCGCACAATGCGCCTTCAAAGTGTCAACTTGACGTTTTTTGCATAAATTATCGGCCTTTGTTCACGTTTGTCAGGATATCTTCACTTCCAGGCCTTTTATCGGAAATCTGAGACATGGTCTTTCAGATATATTCATTCACTGTCTACAGGTGAAAAATCAGGCTAATCTGTCCAGGCGCCGCCGACTTATACTTTTTTGAATAATGTACGTACTGCCAAAAACGGAACTGAGAAAATCGACGATTTGTGTAAACGACCTATGCGTCACACATTGTGGCCAAGAAGTCCGAGTCGCGCACCATTTTCTGCGAATTTTCTTACACCAGGACTAAGTTGAAATATTTAGAGTAAGTTTTGGGAATGTAGAATATGTTTAGGATTGCAGATCGTGTGAAAATAGAAAGAAATTATACACTGAACTGGCAAATGCTTAGTGCCAGCAGTGGGTGGTATTTACACAACAAACACAGAGGGGTAATTAGCGATTTAATCCATTTTTGGAACGTTTAACTAGTACCTTAACTGTATACTATTGTCTCAACGGTTACAATTTGGTTACCAGTGTTCACAGTCAAGATGAACTGAGACGTCGAAACTTGTGTAAAAAAGTCTTTCCGATCGAGACCCGTGTGCTGTTGTCGCGCGATCGCGTCGGGCATTCACTTGTTCTTGACTCAAGTTGTCTACTTCCTGTCTCGCAATCGGCAATTTATGCATGTCGTTTGTGAAAAATAATTGTCAAGTTCATGTAAGCGCCAACACTGTGTGAACGGTACGTCAGTCGCTAGTTTTCCAACCTCAAGATGAGACGAACACATGTAACTCTTGACAACATAAAATGTCTGTTGTATTTGCTTAGCTTTTGCACTGCACTGCAAACTTGTCGCCCTTCGTTACGACGGGAGAGATTGACTCGTGTTACTGGTAATTTTTTCAAACTTTATTTATATGTGTTCTTGTACCGATTTTATCAAACTAATAATAATCACGCCGTAGCGTAGAACAGTGCAGGCTGTCATCGACAGCGTGTTCCGAGAGACAGAGTATCGACTAGTGTACAGTGGAGTCACTCGACTTGCGCAATGCCAGCGCACAAATAATTATTTCGGAGATTTTTACTTTAAGCAAACTTTTGATGACTGACCTCATATAGCAACATGGGGCCCGGGGGCACCGACGTCCTTTGTACCTGCTTACTGTTTATTAATTGCCATAAATGTGAAATTTGGCAAAAAGTCAAATTGTTTTGACATAAATGAAAGTTATTTGAACTGGTTGGTTACCGCTCCAGCATAAGTTCAAGTGTGGATTCTAAGTATCAACAACCTTGATATGAACCATTGACTAAAAAAGATTTGTTTGTTACACTCACCACACTTGTACTTAGTATTTGGAGTGTACACCTATCTACAATACAATGATAAAAAGTTTGGACTCTGTAGGTCAACAGTGCATCTTTAATGTATGAGACTAAATAAGCTTACCCCTCAAGTACGTATAGGCCAAAAACAATATTTAATTTTGAATTGTGTAGTGCAGGGAAGGACATACAATATGGTGAAAAGCAAACTAAATATAAAAACTGAATATACAATTATATGGAAATGTTGTTTTACATGTCATGAGTATCTGGTGTGTGCCGAGAGACAAATATTAAAATTGGACAGTATCATCCTGACCACAGTTTGTCTGACTGGTTGTTTCCTTCTGATTTTCTGACACGGTGATAGGTACAAAATATTATGCTATTCACGATAGTTATACAACATAGCTTGCATTTTGTTCACAGTAGAACTGAGTTTTACATGTAAGATAACTTTCTCGTAAACTGTAAATTCTGGCTTCCGGCAGCTCAAACGTCGCAATACTACATTTTTTGATATGATATGGAGTGATTTGCACACATGCAGTGACAGTCTATATATTCATAGTATGAGAGTCTACTGTACATTAAAGCATAGTGATGACAGTTGACAACTACATGCATGCCAGTGCACGATTTCAAAGTAGCCAGGAGGAAATTCTAATGGTCTTTTAGTGGAAATATAGGTATTAAACGACAGTGAACCAAACAACATTAGTTATCGTGACCTTGCTAAAGTGCAATCTCGGATCATGTATGATCTGATGATCATGCCAAATTACCATGTCGGATTTAGCCCTGCGTACGATGCTGTGTGTTCCGCTACAGCTATTCGCTCCGCTCACCACAGCCCTGCAAAGACCCGTACGTAGGGTCGGTGACTTCAAATCCATTTTGGGACTTGACGTAAAAAGCCAAATTACTGCCGAAATTCAGCGTTCTTGGGCCCAAGTCGTATCCCTGCCCACCTCAGCTACTCGATCGATTCCAAAAATGCCAGTCTTTTATTCACTTTTCGTAAATAACCGTCGATGTCGGCAACTCTCTCGCTAGCCCTGCGTACGTACGCAGTGTACGCAGTGCATTCCCTGTGTGCGTTCCGAACACACAGCATCGTACGCAGGGCTAGCGAGAGAGTTGCTGACATCGACGGTTATTAAGTCAAAAATGATGTCAAAATCAATGCACAACTGTCGAAATTACCCAAAATAAGCAACAGAAAACTAAAAGTTATCGCTGTGTCGAAAGG
>LD347771.1:41615-69093 GCA_001465055.1 Ptychodera flava
TGTCTGAGAAACTGTTGATGACGGACGGACGGACGGACGGACGGACGGACGGACGGACGGACACACGGACGGGACCCAATCTATAAGTCCCCGCCGGACTTTGTCCGCGGGGACTAAAAAATGAGGTTGACCTAATGTGCATGCTAATTATTTTAATACAAAAGGCCTAATTTGTATAATTGACATAAACTGTCTTCTGAATACAATACAATTGCAATAGCTTCTATTGACATTTTCTGATTATTCAAAAATGCAATGAATAAAGAGAAGAGTTTCAGGGCGTTACTGTTTGAATAAAGGGAATCAGAATACTTTCCTTGGATATTCTTCTTTCTTTTATGATGTTAATTTATTCATGAAAAATCATTGGACGTGTTCAATTTTTTGACATCCATTGTTAATAGTTCAGTCATTTTCTCCTACAACATGTTCGATTGCAGTAAAATTTTTGAAGGAATTTTTATGCTTTTGGTCACTATTTTCAATGACGATGGAAATATTCAGTAACTAATAAATAGTTCACCACACTTAAGAGTTGTACCTGTGAATCATCTTTCTCATTATTGAACTAACATTAGTATAAATATTAATATCATTTGAATCACCATGATGGTAGTGGTGATGACAATTGTTATGATGATCATTATCATATCATAAATTCCTTCCTCTTCCTCGCTGTTCACATCCTCCTGTAGGTGGTTCATTTGTTTACAGTCTGAATCCTTTCGTTGACAACAGAAAGTCTATATTTTGTTTTCTGCCGGGGTTATTGAGGCTGCTGCAGTTCATTGTAGAACCCATAAGAATGGGGAAGGGCAACTCAATGAAAAGATGTTAAGCAAGGGATGGTATAATTGTATCACATCAGGTCTTTGATGTGCAAGTATCACTCATGGGGCTGTTTATGTAATGGACTTTCCATTTGCAGATTATTAGACTTTTGTATCATTACCGATAACATCGATCATTCAAGGAATTGACAGTCTGGCCAATCTGAGGTGAGACTTCCAAGGTTCAAAATACAGGATGACCAATTATATGATATTTTGATGCAAAAATATGATATATTAATTGATAAACTCGTTAACGGCAGCTTCTGTGATGAAAATCCCTTCATATTTTGGTTTTCTTGTTTCACGGTTATAAAAATTAGAAAGAGCAGCTAGACCATTTAACATTATGAAAAGTATCTAGTTTTGTTTTTTCCGGTGATTTAGATTATTTTGATTCAGTCAACAGATTTTTTTCAGATTTTCCTTAAATGCTATGGCTGTGTAATGTAAGATTAAACAGGAAACCTATCTCTTCAGTTCATTATATGACCTTATATTAATATTCAACTGTTGTCTTCAAGACATTTCAAAATTTTGAGAAAGGCAGTGTCCTTTGGTTATCGTGATGTCTTTCAGCAGTTTAAGGAACAGCTTTGCTCATTACATATTTCATAATTGGCAGTTTCGTATAATAATTGTACCGCTATATCATCATAATCATTATAATTGTATTTTTATATCACTATTATCATAAATTTCTGCACGTGGCATTAACAGGCAAGCTGCACACAGTCAAAAGTATATCTTCTTTACCAGTGACCACATAACCTGGTCTTTAAGTAAATTTTACCAACACTTTATCTATATTAGTAATACCGGTAAGGGTGAAAAAAGAAGAAACCATTAGAGCTGAAACACAAATTTTCTTAAACCTCCCTTAGTACAAAGCATTTGTATTTGTATTTGGCCAAGCATTTTTGTATGCATTAAGATAATCCAAATCCACCAGGAAGTTCCAAATATTATTTGCTGGTATAGGGATTAAATTGTTTTGCAAATTATCCAGATAATTGAAACGAACTATACGAATCAATCATTGTTTAGTTTCACAGGGCTTTTCATTCTGTACGCCCTATTGGTATATAAACATTACAATGAGTTAAAATACACCGAAACAAATAATCACGTCAATCTCTTTGTATTGAGCAAAATGTTCATTCAAGTTATAAAATGATCATCTTTCGATAGGATGTACTTAAAGTAATAAATAACGTAAACAAGTAGTGTCTCTTAATGTAATTTTTCTTATTTTACCGATAATATAATTAATTAAAAAAAGTTTAAGTCAATTTGAAAAATTAAAGAAAATTATTTTAATGATCATCATATAGGATTTGTGCACATGAGGAATCGTTCAAAAATAAGTAAAATATATTAAGTAATATTAGTAAAACATTCCAGTCTCCCGTTACGATATTGTATAACATTTCAGGTTTCAAGTATTACATTTAATAGAGTGTACGCATTTTCCATAAAAAACTTTTACAATTAGCCCTGTTGCACAATATAGATTGTATTGGACTTTGAATGTACCTTTTGTTGGACCTTTTAAATATTTAACGTGAAGAAATAATTCATGTTCCAATTAGGAAAAGGAAGTGACAAGACAAGGAAGTGACTGGTTGACTACCTCTGCAGAGTTTCTGTATCCCGTTCAACAACGCAGTACCTCGATCACGCGATAGTGACGCTATGTAGCTTTGCAGTATTGAAAACTTATTATAAAATGGCCACCACGTCTAACCGTAACACGAATTGTCGGATTATCATACAGAAAAAAGACTGCAAAAGTAAGACTTATGAATCTTCATCGAAATTGAAAACATCATGATTATACATGATTACCAACCGTGAATGCAGGTTGAGCTCGGCAGTTACACAAGCATGGTATGCTACATACATGGCCACGATGCCGATCGTATGCATACCAAAGCCTATCCCCTAATTTGTTTCACGAACAACCTCGCCTTTTTAATCTGACACAGTTAGAATTTAAAAATGCTTACAAAGGACAGCAAACATACTTTTATGGACAATGGCGAGTACGTTTCTTGGCGAAGCAAAATCAAAACACGGCAGAAGTACATGAAGTAGGTCACGGCCTTGGACTCTGTGCACGAACCTGATTTGACACTTCAATACCTTTGACCAAAGTTATTCATCAGCACTTCCATGTTTAGAGGTCAAGGCGAGTGATAATGCCATGCCATGAGGCTAGGTAGAGAACGCATGTAGTCATTTCTGGCGATCGAGCAGCGAGAGAAACAATCAATCACCAATGGTTTGCTAAACGATATTTTATCTTCAATAGTGAGTTGAATGAGTCATAAAATATCAATTTTTTAACGTTCAGTACGAGGTTGAAACACGGAGGGACCGTGGTTGAAACCAGAGATATCCAGCTGTAGCCAACCTGGACCAGCTCATTTCACAGCGCCCTCAAACAGTCGATCGTTTTTACTTGTCATGCGCGGCGTTAGCGAAAGCTCTCTCATAGAGCAAAAGCTTAAACTCTGTAACCGCGGTCAATTTTTTGTTGAAACTGTATGCAGGATGTTTATGGTGATTTTCGTTGGTATTGTGGTGAAATTTTCATTTTTTTAGGGACCATTTGTCCTGATTTGGTCATTTTTTCCCTCTGAAAGCACTTGTCTATAGCCTTGAACACTTAGCTAGGCGACTGATGCCGTATGTTGTGGGTTCGAATCCGATTGAAAACTATCCGTATTTTCTATCCTGGGTCGGTAACACTGCTGGTGGACAGAATTGTCCCCGAGGTTATCGTTCGCCCAGTTAAAGCGATGAAATTCGTTTCTTCGCTTCGATAAAGTGTGTATGTGCGATGTATGATAGTGAGCATGCGTGCGTGAGTGCTTCACGAACTCTACAACGTGTTGAAAGGTCTCAGTCAGAAAAATGTAACAACTTAGCCGGCTATTGAACCACTCTTTTTGGGAGTGGAGATTTAGCCGACTGGTTCTGTCTCAGGCCTCTCAGCTAGGCGACTGATGCCGTATGTTGTGGGTTCGAATCCGATTGAAAACTATCCGTAATTAGTATGCATGATCCTAGGCTTGACCATAGGGTTGTTTTCTATTGGATTTCTTAAATTTTGGTGAAATTTTCATCTTTGTATTTTTCCATCTTTGCATGTCGGGGCAATTTTTTTGGACAAAAAATAATTTTCTTTGAAGTAAATCTTCTGATTGCTTTGAAACTTGTTTTGAATGTATCTAGAGGCAACCTAAGTTGAGTGTCTTAAAATTTTTGGTGAATATTTTCATATACACATTTTTCGCGCAACTTTTCCCATATTTGATCAAAAATCATTCTCTGAAACCCCTCTTCCGATGGCTATGGAAACTTTGTATGCATGTTGCCAGGGGTAAACATAGTTAAGTATACACAGTGTGGCCTGCTACAACAAATCAAATGTGAGTCAAGTGTCATTGATGCTATGTTTGCCATTATTGATCGAAAAATATCTTTCTCTAAACACTACTCGTCTCATATCACTGGCTGATTTGTTCTCACAGGAAATTCGAATGATGTACACTCTGTCTGCTTTATTCAACTTCTTTTGCGTAATTGAAGCAATTATATAACTTGAAAAATATAACATGTGATCTGTGCAGTATCAGGTATGAAAAGGACTATGGTACACTTCCTTGGATTTTTGTCAACTTTTTAGTATTAAATAAAGAAAAATTAGTTTGACTACAAAAGTGTCCTTTGACCTCAAAGTGGTCCCCGAAGACTTGGGATGATTTCACGCTCTCTGTGCTGTATTCAACATCGTTTGTGTTAAAGAAAGTGTTGACTTGAAAAATGTGACAAGCGACCTGTGAAATAGCAGGTATTAATAGGACTATAGTACACTTCCTTGGACTTTTATCAACTTTTAGTATTGAATAAAGAAAATCAGTTTGACTCCAAAAGTGTCCTTTGACCTCAAAGTGGTCCCCGAAGACTTGGGATGGTTTTACACTCTCTCTCCTGTATTCAACATCGTTTATGTTAAAGAAAAAACGTGTTGATTTTAAAATTTGATATGCTACCTGTGAAGTATCAGGTATTAATAAGACAAGAGTACACTTCCTTTTTTGTCCAACTTTTATTATTGAATAAAGAAAATCAGTTTGACTTCAAAAGTGTCCTCTTGACTTCAAAGATGTCCCCTGAAAATTCGGATAATCTTACGCTCCGTCTGCTGTATTAAACTTCTTTTAGGTAATATATTACTTCAATCGTGTCAATTCTATGGTAGGTATTGGATATCTTTGTAAAAGTATATAAAGAAAAATACCCCCTAAAATATTGGCCTCGAGCCCTATTCAGGTGTATTTCATATCTGTGCATTCGTAACACAATGCTGAGGCGTATTGATCGCATTCGTGTCAAGGGATATTGCTTCAGAACCGCTGCTAATCTGTCCATAGACCTTTTCCGTAGTTTACTACGACACCAATCAGTTTTTTTTTATTTACCTCGCAAAATAATGATATAGTCTTTGAATAAATGAACATGTAACTACTTTATCTCTGACTGTCTCTGACTCATCTCCTACTTCCGTTAATTATGTCGAATGAGGCAACTTCTAATTTCAGCCGTTTTTAAGAGCCGTCAACTGTTTCTGCTCGGTTCTTAAATTTTGACAGATCCTAAGTATTCAATACGTTTTACGCAAAAGGGTAAATGTTGCAGAGTTCGTTGACAACGGCTCGCGGGAAAGTGGTTGAAAATACATGTTTATATTATCGAGGTAGCTAGCAGATGTAAACAATGGGTCGTGAACCGACCAGTGTTATAGTATCGGTCGAAGTAAACTACCAAAAATGTCTATGGGCTGGCTTGTGGCGATGAAGTTTTGACCCGCAAGTGCGATTTTTACGCCACAGCATTGCTGCAAATTGTATTTCATATCAGTTTATGTATTTAAGAGCAGCGATTAGAATGACTTCCAAATGTCGATATGACTTCAAATGAGTCATTTTATAGATTATAAGTCATCATTGATATAGACACTAGCCCTCCCCATTGTTAATTCCGTGCTCAGGCCTTATTTTGTACATTTTCCCCAACTTTAGGTATTAAATACTAAAATAGCAGCTGATATTACATCAGAAACGTCCACGTGACCAAAAAGCGTCAATTATGCGGTAGGTGTCGTCAGGCTTGCGTTTAACCCCCTATCTTGCCGGACATTTAGGATTGGTACCACTTTGAAGTCGGGACCACTTTCAGGTCTTCACAAACGTATGTAGCATGTTGCAGTTACGGGTTGATGGACGTACTTTCCTCTGTCAGCTATATTTGATGACAAGTTATGCTGAGGTTATGATTGGTTCAATTGAAAGTGATGTGACAGCACTTTACTGCTTCTGATACTTTATTGGATTGTAGTAAAACTTGTCATTAAGTTCATAGGATATTTTGACAAATCGAGATAAAATCAGCAGACACATAAGCAGCACTGTGCACTGGAGCTCAGACAAGGAGTCTGTGAGTGGAGGGTACGCGCTCAACCTCTGAGTATCATTTTGGGGTCAGGGCCTTTGAGGTCATTGTTTTGTGAGCACTGAGCGAGTACACGTTTAAATTGATCGCGAACGGAGAAATGTTTTCAAAAAAATGCAACTGACCAAAATACTTTAGTCGCAATCTCGTAAAATTTGGTCACTTATGCGACTAACATGGTTGCAACTTTGAGCCCCAGACCGTTGTATGAACCATTTATGTAGAAAAATAAACATCCACGTACGAACAGTCATAGTCTTTCCCGACTGTGAAATGCATGAAAAATGGTGGAATTCATGTACTTGCCTTACAATATTTTAGGCAAGAAGTTATGAGCGGATGAAAAACAAGACTCTGTTCCAAAAAAGAGTTTATTTCTAAAACTTCGACGTTTCGATTTCATACAGGGAATCTTCATCAGAAATCAGAAAAACAACAAAATAACAGTAAATATGGCACAAGAAGTTACCTAAGCATTTCAATTTGTTCATTTGGTAGCCAAGAAATTAACCTTTTTATGCAAGCGATTCTCTGGTCAATAATCTCAGGACCCCTGTAAATTATATATTTTCGGAAAGCCTAGATATAAGGAAACATTTTGGTTAACATAGTGTCACCATTGTTAACGTAACTGTCACGTGACAGGTATTTTGCATAACTTTTCAAAAATCGAGTTTCGATATATTTTGCTCCAATGCTTTGAATTTGTGTGAGTGCAAGCTGTCAGAAGAATCTTCAAACTGGCGTGAACATGGGACGTAAGTAGACAATGGCAATGCTATACCCATCGGAAGATGGCCCCTGACATATCACGAGATAAAAGAGCCAAGCTTGGCGCTTCTTTCCCATGATTCAAATTATATCAGTCTACGATAACGCCATAAAAGGAAAGCTACTTAAATATTCACGAGTTAACTTGTTAGCCAATCAGTGAACTGCTTTTGGAAGCTCTTTAGCAATTTTACACATATCTCCAGAAAGGTCCTTCTGTCGATCATGTTGATTGGTGGAAAATGGCACAATCTATTTCTATGCATGCTTTGACCTTCGATCTTGAAGCTAACCTCTGATTTTGATAATCAACCTCTGCATTCAGGCTCTATGCGGTCTGAAAGACGTGCTACCGCCCGTTTTAGCGCAAACAACCAAGGTAACTATCAACTATAAGGTTAAAAGTCACCAAGACGATGCCTTTAAAACAGTCTGATAATTATGACGGTCATCGCGCGCTGTAGCTGTCTGTCTGTCTTAGGGTTACTCGCTCGCCTTTGGCGTTGCGCTTGCGAGCTCGGCCAGCTGTGCCGACCAACTCGGCCAGTGGGAGAGGTTGGCCAGGAGAGGTCGGCCACTTACATATGGTTGCGTATATATTCTCTTCACAGTCAGCAAATTCTTTTATACGCATGCCAATTTTATTTTGTTTGAACATTCAGAAAACAACACGAACAGGAAGACGTTCCACTATGGAAAAATCAATTCTTCGGCCTCAGCGTTTCTGCAGAACGCGAGTAGGGCATACGATCGAGAGGTACAATGTGTAGGCAGTGACCATAATCGTTGATCGTTGGATGAATAACGTTTTATGTCATGGTTTGACGATATTAATTCGTACTGAGGTTTAAAGTTTTTTTAATGGAAAGCAATGCACCACACTGTGCACATGTGCGGCCGATGTCATCGTGTAGTTAGCATTGAAGCAAGGAGGTAGCTCCTTGGTCACGACGACGGTGGAAGTTTGCAAGCATCACGCTAATGAATGACATAGACATCGCTTTCACATAATAACTTTGGCGGGACCTAGAAAATAAGAAAACACTGTCGTTTTATCATATAACCATACTCCTACTGGCCGAGTTGGCCTACTGGCGGACCAGCTGGTCAAACTCGTAACTGGGCGAACTCGTAACTGGCCGGACCTCTCTTGTATTCGACCCCCCCCCCCCAGGTCGTATGTGCGAGAGACTACATCATCACTCAAGTTTTCTGTAGTGTTTTCATGAGTTTCTGGGATTTTTTGTGTGTTTCTGTCATCCAATGTCCAGTCATCATAGCTTAAGCGTAGTTACTCTACCAGCGGCCAGCCATGCCACGGCCACTCCACAAAACCAGGAACATGCTGCTATACATATGCTTTTGCCATGCCTACAGTACGCACTACGCGAGGTTGCTGTCCCACGGTGAACAAGCATGACGATGCATGATTTGCCCACGGGCGCTGTGCTACACATTTGTCATTTACTGGGCGATATATTATCATAATCTAAGTTGAAAACATCAAAAAAGACTTAATATCACATTACACATGAAAAACTTGATTGAAATTTTACGTAGTAACGACTTCTTAGTGAGGATTTATCGACGTTTGCAACCCGGAAGTAACTACTGTGAATTTACTGTGCGTGGTATATACGATCTCTGATTGGTCAGAACGACATGAATATTAATGTTTATTCAAATTTGCCAGCTCCTTGTATGGCGTTATCGTAGACTGTATATGGTGTTGATGAAGCCCTAAAATGCAACTTCCAGCGCTATTTTTATCCGTCTTTGTAAACAATTGCGCGAGTTCTAAATGGCGAAATGGCTTTTCCAGAATAAGCGATCACAAAGCAAGCACATAATTATGTAAAACTGTGACATGGTGACATATAACAGTCAATTGATTATCACTATATTGCATACATAATTAACATTTCTGGGTTGAAGAGGTCTGTAGGCCCTGCTAGGTTACGCATTCGTGAAAGGAAAATTAGAAAATATAGTGTTTCAGTATATTATATCAATTATACAGTACACATTGAAACTAGGAAGCCTGATTTCTGGATAAATACTTCTAATCTTTTGCCTCTAAATTAAGAATAATACACAAATTAATTTCACACAAATAACAGTACAATGCAAATTATTATTCTGTTGAAAATTGTATTGAACACATGTCATATAAGTTGGGTATAAGCCAGCGAAGGAAAATTCATTTTCTCGGCAAAAGTGAATCATCGTTTATGCAATGTGTAAGTTCTTACCTGTTATTTTGTGGAATTTCATTAAATGTTTCTTGCAACCCTGCTTACTCATGTAGACTTTGTCGCATTTGAGGCATTTGAAGGGACCCAGCTTAGGAGCATCGATGTATTTATTGAGGAAAGTTAAATCTCGGCGTTTTTTGGGTGCATGAAGTTCAAAACCAGTGTCCTCATCAGTAGTGCGGCTTGGGTCACTGTCTGAATAGGATGAATAGTCAACATTACCGATATCGCGCGATAAATCGAAAAACTCCCTGAAATTCATTTGAAGTGGTATCCATGAAACTTGATTGTTGGGTTTAAACAAACTCAAGTGGGTAAGTTTATGTTCAACGTGCTTATGTTCCACCGGATTTCAATAATAAGTTGAAATCGACATTAACTTATCATTTGAAGATAACTGTTTAAAGAAGCGGTGTAACTTCGCCCATTATTTCTCCTCACATAACTTGTTACTTAAATAACAGCATTAGATATTAGCATGCTGCTGTATAAGCCCTATTTGTAACAATAAACCCTATTTGTAACAAAACTTTGCCGTATTTGTTGAAATATTAATAAAATATGCATATTTGTATGTTTGGGGGCAATTTTCAGTTTTTTCCTTGTCAAAACTCATTTTTCCGAAACTGCTTTTGTTACAAATTGGGTTGATTGTTACAAATAGGGGTGACTTGTCAACCAAATTTGTAACAATCAACCCTATTTGTAACAACACCTGATTTTCAAAGAAACTCGGCCGTATTTGATGAAATCTTGATGAAATATACATATTTATATGTTTTGGAACAATTTTCTTTTTTTTTTCCTTGTCGAAACTCATTTATTTCCGAAAGTGCTCGTTATATTAAATTTCGTTGTGCAGGTTCCTAGGGATAAGAGGCCTACTCGTAAGATATAATTAAGTCGTGCAGATACATGCCAAAAAGTTGTTTCGGGCAATTTTCACCAATTTCGGTCAAAAATGTTAACAAGCGACCTAGCGGCCGATATAGCTCCGCTGTGTTTATGTAGAGAATAACTATTTTTGACACATGTTGATGAAGAAGGTGGAAATCTTTGATAGCTCAATGCAGTGGCCAGAAAAAGTGGCTAAAATAGCTGCAAAAATACACAATCAAAGATTTCATCATACTTTGAATATATCACATGGGATCATCCCTAAGAACATGTCAACCAAAGCTATCTCATGAGTAATTTTTTGGAGAATAAAATTTTCTGACCAAGAATGGCAACAATTGCCCCAAAAAATAAAATTTGCAGATTTCATCATAATTTCAAAAGATCAAATTCAGTTCATCTATAGAAACCTGTATACCAAATTTCAAAGCTGTTAGAGCAGTTATGTTATGCTATGTTATATCAATTTATTAAAGTGTCATGTGTGGTCTTAAACAGCTTGGTTGCCTCACCCAGCCCCAAGGGCTTACAAGACACGAAAACAGTATATTTTGAGAAACACATTTTTTAACCAAAAATGCAAAAAATTGACCCAAAAATTCAAAATTGCAGATTTCATAATTATTTCAATAAATATTATTTAGTTCATCTATAGAAACCTGCATACCAAATTTCAAAGCTATCAGATGAGTAGTTTTGGAAAGACACATTTTTTGACCAAATATGGCAAAAATTGCCCCAAAATTACAAAATTGCAGATTTCATCATAATTTCCACAAATATCATTAAGGTGATCTGTAGGAACCTGTATACCAAATTGCAAAGCTATCAGATGACTAGTTTTGGAAATACACATTTTTTGACCAAAAGTGGCAAAAATTGCCCCAAAAATAATAATAATAATAATAATAATAATAATAATAATAATAATAATAATAAAGGATATTTATTGTGCGCCTAATCTCGCAGAGCTCTAGGCGCATGGCTACAAAAGAACTCTCATCAGGTGTGAGATTTAAAAAGGTGTAATTTAAGAGTAGAACGAAATGATGCTAAAGATTGAGTATGACGGAGATTTGCAGGTAAACTATTCCAAGTCGTAGGACCAGTATAGGAAAATGATCTTTCGCCGAAGCTTTTCGTGACAGCACGAGGTACTTTGAGTACACGAGTATCAAAGGAAGAACGCAACTGTCTTGAGGGACAGTACTGTTGAAGAAGGTCTGTAAGGTATTGCGGCCCAGATCCAGTAAATGAATTGAAACAGATTACTGAAAGTTTGTATTGTATGCGAGATGTAATTGGTAACCAATGTAGCGAACACAAAAGAGGTTGGATGGAGTCCGATTTCTTGACCTTATACACTAGTCGTGCAGCAGCATTTTGCACTCTCTGCAACTTTTGGAGTAAATATTTGGGACAACCAGCTAAAAGAGAGTTACAATAGTCCAGGCGCGAAAGTACAAGTGCGCAGATTAAAGTTTTGGTGGCTTCCACAGTGAGTAAGTGACGAATTGAACTAATATGTCGGAGGTGGATGTAGGCGACTCTACAAATATTTTGAACATGAAGCGACATATTCAAGTGACAGTCAAGTGTGACACCAAGGTTTTTCACATTTCTAACAAATTGAATATCAGAATTCCCGACACGCATAGAGGTAGGGGTTAATTTTGGAGATGATCTTTGAGATATGACCACCATTGCTTCAGTTTTGTTGTCGTTCAACTGAAGTTTATTGTGGGTCATCCAAGTTTTGACGACACTGATACAATTTTGCACAGTATTGATTGTCACTTGAATATTGTCAATTGTGCTGACTTTATAAAGTTGGTTATCGTCAGCAAAAGCATGGTGCTGCACTCCGTGATTTCTGACACAAAATTGCAGATTTCATCATAATTTCAATAAATATCATTTAGTTTATCCGTAGGAACCTGTATACGAAATTTCAAAGCTATCAGATGAGTACTCTTGGAAATACACATTTTTTGACCAAAAATGGCAAAAATTGCCCCAAAAATACAAAAATACAGATTTCATCAGAAATTCCAGATATATTACTTAGTTCCTCTATAGAAACCTGTATACCAAATTTCAAAACTATCAGACCAGTACTTTTAGAGAAATACATTTTTTGACCAAAAATGGCAAAAATTGCCTTAAAAATGCAAATTTGCATATTTCTGCACAATTTGAACAAATCTGAAATAGATCATCCCTAGGGACATATGTACCAAATATCAAAGCTATCTGACTAGTAGTTTTGAAGAAGAAGATTTTTAAAGATTTTTTTACCAAAAATGACAAAAATTGCCTTAAAAATACAAATATGCAAATTTCACCACGATTTGAACAAATCTGACTAAAGTCACCCCAAGTAAACTGCATATCAAATTTCAAAGCAATCGGACAAGCGGTTCCAGAGAAGAAGATTTTTTTTACAAAAAACACCAAAAAATGCCCCAAAAATACAAATATGCAAATTTCACCACGATTTGAACAAACTTAAGTGAGGTCACCCCAAGTGAGCTGCATATAAAATTTCAAAGCAATTGGACTTGCGGTTTCAGGGAAGAAGGCAATTGTTGACGGACGACGGACGACGACGGACGACGGACGACGGACGACGACGGAAAATCAACCTATTTGATAAGCTCCGCGTCGCTGACAGCGGAGCTAAAAATCTTGTTTTCTGACCGAAATCATACTAAATCTATATGGGGTTCACTTTTGTTACAAATTGGGTTGATTGTTACAAATAGGTTTGACGTGTCAACCCTATTTGTAACAACCAACCCTATTTGTAACAATGAACCCTATTTGTAACAAAATTTAACCAACTTGTAACAAAACCTAATTTTCATAAAAACTTGGCCGTATTTGATGAAATCTTGTTGAAATATACATATTAGTATGTTTTGGGCAATTTCCTTTTTTCCTTGTCGTAACTCATTTTTTCCAAAATTGCTCGTTAGATTAAATTTTTTTGTGCAGGTTGCAAGGGATAAGAGGCCTACTCGTAAGATATAATCAAGTCGTGCAGATACATGCCAAAAGTTTGTTTCGGGGCAATTTTCACCAATTTCGGTCAAAAATGTTAAAAATCTTGTTTTCTGACCGAAATCATACTAAACCTATATGGGGTTAACTTTTGTTACAAATAGGGTTGACGTGTCAACCCTCTTTGTGACAAGCAAACCTATTTGTAACAATCAACCCTATTTGTAACAATCAACCCTATTTGTAACAAAATTTAACAACATGCAACAACACCTAATTTGCAAAAAAACTTGGCCGCATTTGATGAAATCTTGTTGAAATAAACATATTAGTATGTTTTGGGACAATTTCCTGTTTTTCCTTGTCGTAACTCATTTTTTCTAAAATTGCTCGTTAGATTGAATTTCTTTGTGCAGGTTGCTAGGGATAAGAGGCCTACTCGTAAGATATAATCAAGTCGTGCAGATACATGCCAAAAGTTTGTTTCGGGACAATTTTCACCAATTTCGGTCAAAAATGTTAAAAATCTTGTTTTCTGACCGAAATCATAGTAAATCTATATGGGGTTAACTTTTGTTACAAAAAGGGTTGACTTGCCAACCTATTCGTAACAATCCACCCTATTTGTAACAATCAACCCTATTTGTAACAAAATTAACGTTGACGTGTCAACCCTATTCGAAACAATCAACCCTATTTGTAACGATCAATCCTATTTGTAACAAAGTTTAACCAATTTGTAACAAAACCTAATTTTCATAAAAACTTGGCCGTATTTGATGAAATCTTGATGAAATATACATATTAGTATGTTCGGGGGCAATTTTCTTTGTTTTCCTTGTTGAAACTCATTTTTCCGAAAATGCTCGTGAGATTAAATTTCGTTGTGCAGGTTCCTAGGGATAAGAGGCCTACTCGTAAGATACAATCAAGTCATGGAGATACATGCCAAAAGTTTGTTTCCGGGCAATTTTCACCAAATTTGGTCGAAAATGTTAAAAATCTTGTTTTCTGACCGAAATCATACTAAATCTATATGGGGTTAACTTTTGTGACGAATTGGGTTGATTGTTACAAATAAGGTTGACGTGTCAACCCTATTTGTAACAATCAACCCAATTTGTAACAATCAACCCTATTTGTAACAAAATTTAACCAACTTGTAACAAAACCTAATTTTCAAAAAAACTTGGCCGTATTTGATGAAATCTTGATGAAATGTACATACTAGTATGTTTTGGGGCAATTTTTATTTTTTCCTTGTCGAAACTCATTTTTTCCGAAAATGGCCGTTCGATTAACTTTCGTTGTGCAGGTTGCCTGGGATAAGAGTCATACTCGTAAGATATAATCAAGTCGTGTAGATACATGCCTAAAGTTTGTTTCGGGGCAATTTTCACCAATTTCGGTCAGAAATGTTAAAAATCTTTTCTGACCGAAATCATACTAAACCTATATTGGGTTAAATTTTATTACAAATAGGGTTGATTGTTACCAATAGGGTTGACACGTCACCCCTATTTATAACAAAAGAAATTTCGGAAAAATGAATTTTGACAAGAAAAAAAAGAAAATTGCCCCCAAACATACAAATATGCATATTTTATTAATATTTCAACAAAACGGCAAAATTTTTTTGAAAATTAAGTTTTTTTACAAATAGGATTGATTGTTACAAATAGGGGTGATACAGCTGCAATCAATTCTTAAACATAATATCACTAAAGAGTCAATGATATTCTGATCATATGTGTGTAAAAGTATGTATGTATGTATGTATGTATGTATACATACATGCATGCATGCATGCATGCATGGATGTATGTATGTATGTATGTATGTATGTATGTATGTATGTATGTATGTATGTATGTGCATGCGTTTAGAAACACAGAGTTATAGGAAAATATTTGGAGGGCAGTTGGGCAGTGCAGTTATTAGTTATTATTGGAACGGTAATGGATGCACAATACGTCCCTTGTTTAACACAATGGGTTGTTATCATGGTAAAAATTGCCAACAAGTTTAAATATTAAACAGATAATCTATACCTGCAGGGTCTGACATCGTGTACGCTTGTGATCTGCTTTCATCAGAGGGGAGAGAGAGAGAGAGAAAGAGAGAGAGGGAGAGAGAGAGAGAGAGAGACAGACAGACAGACAGACAGACAGAAAGAAAGAAAGAGAGCAAATTAATTCAAGTATAAGGGTAAAATATCTGTAACACGATTAGAACTAATTTGGGATTATTGGATTTCCATTTTTTTCAAGTTTCTCAAAAATGTTAGGTGCCCTATAGTTGAATGTTGCAATATTACAAATTACTTATAAAAACAAGTGCGTAATGTAATGTTAATTGGTACTTTGATTACAAGTCCTTGGAGAGGGATAGAGTCCGGTTCATTAATTTGGTCTGTGATTAAAGAGGAGTTCCATCGTGTTAAAAACGTAAAAACCAATGTGGGCTACCACCCTAATTACAAAATGTCATTAAATAAGTCAAATAGTAATTAATTGACAGGATGTTGCCAAACATTTTTAGCTCACGTGTGTAAACACATGGGCTATTGTCATAGCGATGTCTGTCTGTCTGTCCGTGTGTGTGTGTGTGTGTGTGTGTGTCTGTCTGTTTACACGATAACTCAAAAACGCCTGAACGGATTCAACTCAGATTTGGTACACAGGTACCATGTGCTACTTGCAAGAACTGATTTTGGTTAGTGTGGCTTGCATATTAATGAAGTTATGCAATATCGTTTTTTCCATACAATGGTTTCCCTATGGAGACGGTAATGACAGTGTATAGACATATATCAAGAAATACTGCACAAACTTTCATGAAACTTTTCACAGATGACAATCTAAGAACATTATGATGATACTGTGAGTGTCATGTCAATTATCATCTCATTTGCATATTTAATGAACTTTTGTTATTAGTGAGATAACTCTGGAATTCCTGCACCAAACTTGATGATACTTGCAACAAATATTGATCTGATATATCTCTAATTATACTTTGAAGCATTAGCCAGTGTCAAGTTAATAAATAGCTCATTTGCATAATTTATGAAAGTTTGTAATTAGTCATATAACTCCTACATAACTTCACCAAATGTAATGAAATCTGCTTCAGATACTGATCCGACTGATATCTAACTGTAGTGTGAAGCATTTAGTAGTGTTAAATTAATTAAGGGTTCATTTACATATTTAATGAACTTTGTAATTAGGTATATAACTCTTAAATTACGGCACCCAAGTCAGTGAAATTGGGTACAGATATTGGTTTGATAAATATCTAATTGTACTGAGAAGCATTTTGCAGTGTCAAGTTTACAAATAGGTCATTTGCATATTTTATGAAGTTTAGTAATTAGTGATATAACTCCAAAATAGCTGCACCAAGTGTGATATAATCTGCTGTAGATACTGATCCAACAGATATCTAATTGTGGTATAGAGCTTTTAGTTGTGTGAAGTTAATTAAAGGTTCATTTGCATATTCAATGAAATTTGTAATTAGTGATATTATTCCAAAATTAAAGCATTAAATTTGATGAAACTTGCTACAGATGTTGATCTGATAAATATCCAATTGTACTGAGAAGCATTGAGCAGTGTCAAGTTAATAATTAGCTCATTTGCATATTCCATGAAGTCTTATAATTAGTCATATAACTCCGAACTAACTGCATGAAATGTGATGAAACTGCTGCACACACTGATACGACAGATATCTAACTGTGTTGTAAAGCATTTAGTAGTATAAAGTTAATTAAGGGTTCATTTGCATATTTTATTAAACTTTGTAATTAGGTAAATAACTCTGAAATTTCGGCACTAAAATTCTGAGAAACGTACTACAGATATTGATTTGATAAATATTTAACTATGCTATGAATTATTGAACAGTGTCAAGTTAATGTAAGGTTTATTTGCATATTTAATGAACTTTGTAATAAGTGACATTACTCTAAAATTACAGCATTAAATTAAAAAAAAACGTGCTACAAATGTTGATCTGATGGATATTTAATTGTCCCATAAAGCATTGAGCAGTGTCAAGTTAATTGACAGCTCATTCGTATATTAAGTAAAGTTTTGTAATTAGTGATTAAACTCTGAGAGTACTGTGCGAAGTTTTAAGAAAACCTGATACATATAGTGATAACATATATCTCATTGTTCTGTGAAGGGTACTACTATTAATGAACCTGTTGTAAAGCACGTGAGCATATTCAGTTCATATCTGGCTGCATTCTATTATAACACTGACACATAATCACGTTTATCACATTTCATAAGTGATACCACTAAGTATCAACGGATTGTGTTACAGCGATGTTAGATCAACATTTCAGCAAAGTTTAATCAAATTTTATGATGTGTTTCTAGATAAATTACTCTAATAAGGAAAGTTCATTCAATACGTAAATTAAAAACTAATTAACATGACACTGCATAGTGTCTTTATTCAATGTTAAAGCAATGTGAGCTCAGAATCTGTACCTAGTTTCATGAAATTTTATCAACCCTTTCTCGCCATATCAGCCAAATTACCAAATTAATTAAATATGTAAACAGCAAGTAAATTACATGATACTTCTACTTATCTTTGTATGCATAATACTACTGGAAGATCAACATCTGTACCACGTTTCATCAAAGTTGATACAGCATTTCTAGACATATCACACTAATTATGAGAGCTCTTCATATGCAAATTAGCAATCAATTTACATGATACTACTTCATGTGTTTGCACAGTATTACAGTACCGAAAGATCAATATCTGTACCAAGTTTCATCACATTCGATGCAGTATTTCTGAACATAGCACACTAAGTAGGAAAGTTTATTAAATATGCCAATATAAAAATTAATTTGAATGATACTAATAAATGTCTTTATTCAATTTTTAAGCCAATGTGAGCTCAACATCTGTACCAAGTTTAATGAAATGTGATGAACCATTTCTTGACATATCAGCCTAATTCCGAGAATTCATTAAATATGCAATTCGGCAGTTAAGTGCCATGATACTACAACATATTTGTGCTCACCATTACAACACCAAAAGATCAACATCTGTGTCATGTTTCATCAAATTTAATGCAGCATTTCCAGACATATGACACTAATAATGAAAGTTCATCAAATATGCAATTAAGTAATAAATTGACATGATACTGCTTAATGTCTTCACACAGTAGTCCAGTACTGAGGAAACAGCATTTGTACCATACTTCATCTTATTATATGCAGTGGTTCTGGAGATAGCCTACTAATAAGAAAATTTTAGTAAATTTGCAAATTTGCAATTAATTCCCATGACACTGCTACGTGTCCTTGTACACTAATATGAGACTGTGTGCTAAAGATCAGAACTAATTTTGATCAAATTTGCTGCAGTATTTTTGGATTTATCACCTTAATTACAAAAATTCATCAAATATACAAATTAGCGATTAATGTAAGCAATGCTGACTGTGTGCTATCAGAGCTCTGTTTGACCAATATCTTACCAGGTTTCATCAAATTTAGTGAAGTAGCTTTAGAAATACAGCTCTTTTTTCAAAAAGTCATTGTCAATGACATAGTCCCTGCTTTTTAAGTAAAATGTCCGTCAAACGGCCATATTACACCGGATCACAAAAAATCGACGTGCATATGTATGACATAAGATGTAATCCTTTTTCAAGTTTAAATGAAATAGCTTCAGGTTTCTCTGCGATATCTGCGTGAACGGACGGACGCAAGCACGCACAGACATGACTAAACCTATAAATCCCCCGGACAGTGTCCATTGGGACTAAAAAGCAGATGAGGTTACATTTGTAGCTTAAATCATAGACCCTCGACTGCTGAGGTTTCTTTGTGCGATCTTTCTTGGAATATATTAAAGTTTATTTGCCAAGCGGTCCCCGACAACAATACTTCGTACTTAACACTGAATCTCATTAACGATCAAACTGACGTTCTGAATATGTACACTTTGCTCTTGCATGGCACGTTCTGAGTAATGACACAGAGAATTTTTAGGATTTTTTTGATACTAGTCATGGTGAATGTTCTGGTAACGATGAAGATCACATTTTGGATTCTAGCCGAAGCCAACGGTAAAAAACCAGATGATAAAAACAGTTTACATTTAGCCATAGACGCTACAGAAAACTCTTGCTAGGTATCGACAATATAAGTTTACATTCCCTACCATAAAAATCTCCGATAACAACAAACATTTACAAGTTAGACAGGTCCACACTTCCCCAGACCTGCGAAACGAAAATCTGATCTTTATTTCATCTGTCACCCAACATTTGACGAAAATCAGGGTGTACAAAAAATGACTACTCCATCGGAGCTCAAATACAAGACCTCTAACATTTTGGTACTGTTTTAGCCTCAAGAAACACCAAAATTCGGATAAGCTACACATGTCTACATCCGCAAAGTACTAGAAAATACATTTTTAACACTGACTTTCGCTGTCAGGAGAAACTTTGCGATAAATCGGGACTCTCCAATGGTTGGTGCAGTCAGAAGCGGTAAGGTAGACATGCATTTACACAAAGCTGAACGCTGTCCTCGCAAATTTGGCTGTTCACAGTTTTCAAACAACAACATTTCAGTAGTTAACATACATACTTTACCGAATCATGGAGCACTTCTCGCACAGAAAATATTCCGATGGTTAAAAACTGCAAAAACGAAGGAAAATTCGGAGATACACGGACGATTGCGGAATGTAAACAACTCTTTGATGTCAACTGCTGTCAAGTCTGAAACTGCAGCGATACGTGTTTCGGATTTCTATTCGAAACTTTGTCACTTTACAGCAACAAACTGACTCCCTGCAGACTTCTAGTTGCATCAAATCTCGCTACCAGTATGTAAAAATTACTTTAAAACCATTTTGACGAATTCTTCTCAAAATGGTTGTTATACTTTTTTTTCTAAAAATTGACTTGCGGGAAATCCCGAATAACTTGTAATCCGAAAACATTATTACCGTATATCGGCATGCACGTGTCTATGAACCGGACGTTGTGCAGTCGATCGGGTCCAGCTTCATTCCGTCCCCGACCCATTAACAACTCTTAATTATTCCATGTAGGATCGCACGCTGCTAATCCCATAGACCCTTTGTTCTCTATCGAAGTTGCCTGGCCCGCTTTTCTCGAGGGTCTATGATTAAATCGACATTACTTCATCATCCAATTATCCTAAATTAGTTCCAATCGTGTTCTGTTACGTTTTTCAGGCATCTTGAGACAGACATTCAGTCATGTCTGTCTACAGGTTGCAATATGTGTGAAACTTACTGATACGCTTACTATGACGTGAAAACCCTATGGTCTCAGAACTTTGCAAGCTCGCAATGTGTCCCTGTCAAAATATTTATCGTTTGACTTTATCAGACATTTCTTCACGTTTACGATGGCAATACTTCAGCACAGCTTGGCAGGGCTGTGTGTTACCGACTATAGGCCCATGGTGGGAGGTCTATGGTCGCGAGCCGGTAACATACCTGCCACACAGAGCATTGGTAATAATTGTATATTGTATATCTTTACACCACTCTCCGTCTAATTTTGAAAACTGCAAGTCACGATACCCGTATCGATACTATACTGACGCACAGGTGCTCGGCATTGTCAGTTTAGCCATGGAGCTGGAAACGTTTCTAGCTCCATGACTAAATAGTCAATGCTGTCCATGATGTAGTATAAGCAGAGAGAAGTTATTCTACACTGTACACTCCGCATGGCTGTGTACTGACAGCACTGGAATCCGTCACCTGCTTCGATGCAATGGTACCAGAACACCCCGGGTAGATGTACCCTCGCTATGAAAAGAACTTCTTGGAAAGTGGCCTGTGTCAGGTCATCCTCATATATTGTTGGTAATGTTAATGGTTTGGTGGGCATAAACTTACTTTGCGTAACCATAGTTGCTCACTCAATAGAACGTAAACAATAGTACGGAAGTTCGCTCGCTCGCTCGTCAGGCGAGTTATCGATTGTTTTATCATCTTTTTCAAAAAAATAGTTTGAGCTAATAACAATCATGTATGATATTATATATTTCATAATTGTGCGGAATTTGCATTATTTACCGAATATATCTTTGACAAATTTCAGAATGAAAATTCAACCGCCCGACTCATTGGATACGGTGCAACAATAAATTTGGCCTAATAATAAGCCTTGTTTCAGTTCAAATAGTAACGACAAAACAGCAAATACATATTTTTCTGGAGTAATAAGCGGGCTCGATACTGGCGTCAGTTTCGTATTTCTCCATTGATAGTTTTGCCCTGGCCGTTCGCGTTGTACCTCTCAGCAGTGCACAGTAAGTGAGGCTACCCACAATTCTCCATGATTTGTACACACGGAGATCACTCACTGAACTGAAGCAAATTTCTTCTGTACACAGAACAACTCGGGCTATATTTCAAAATTCTGGCAATATAGTTTTGATCATCATAATTTTCTGATTTCTCACTGTGAATAATGAAAAGGTCAACCCCTTTTCCGCGGAGGAGATAGCAATTTTGTAATTTTGTCGACATAGATTTTTAACAGACATACACAATATTTTCAAGGAAACTAAGGGAATAAGTTGTATTTTTGTTGGCAAAAGAAAGGGTATTGATTTTTTTTAATGTTGGTAACAAAGGAAATTTGCATGTTTGACAGGTGGTATGATAAGACCATCTTAGTTGCTGATAACTTTATCTTGACAAGTGTGCAATTTTTAGCACCTCCAAACATCGACTTCTCATTCAATTTACTCTTGAATTTTAAACATAATCAATAATTTTGGAACATAGTTTTAACAGATAATCCTGAACTTAAATTGTAAATTTCGCGTTCATAAAAAGGAAAAAAAACTTCGAGGGACACTGTTTTTATGAGGTATTACTTCAATTTGATAAATTATTTTACAATTTCAACATGCCTGCATACAGAAATTGTGTTGTCAGAGGCTATGCAAACAGCGGGGCCTAGTTGGAGAAATGGGTGACCAAATACTGAGCAGTACATGTGTGTAATCTTGGTCAAAGTCGATGTGACTGTCAAACACCTCTTCAACTGCATCCATTCCCTACTTTCAGATGAAGAAGGGCGGCTTCGATGGGAAAAAACTGATAAACAGAAAAAAAATTCTAGAGGCAATAATTTGACACCAAGTAGATATTCAAGGGTATGTTCAGATCACTTCCCGAATGGAAGGCCAATCGCAGAGAATCAAGACCCAGTTCTGAATCTGGGTTACAACGTAACCACGGAAAATGACAAGAAAAGTGCCAGTTAATAGAAAAAATACGCCAATACTTCAGAAAAAATCAAGATCGTCACCGAAATGTCAGCAACGGTTTCACAGTTATCATTGCCCGAGTATGAATGTTACAGTGGTAAACGACGATGTCAATGTCAAATGTTTATCCTATGTATAGTGCGAAAGTTCCATCGACAGCTCTAGACATTTTCTGTAAACAATATGGATGATATTAATGAGCAAACTTTCATTTTAAGTGAACACGCTTATGATTATTGAACTGCCTTTGAAAGCATACAGTGTTACAAAGAATTATGTCAACAGGAAATGAGCAAGAGGGATAAGGAGATTATAACTCTGAGACAAATTATAGGTGTTCTACAACGAGATATCAGTAATGTTAAACGAAAATTGTCAAATAGCGAAAGACAGTCGTTAGGTCACACAAAGTTAAAGGGTGATAGAAAATTCAAGGCTTTCACTGGCTTACCAACCGCAAAACTTTCGAATGTTTATCCTATGTATAGTGCGAAAGTTCTATCGACAGCTCTAGACATTTTCTGTAAACAATATGGATGATATTAATGAGCAAACTTTCATTTTAAGTGAATACGCTTATGATTATTGAACTGCCTTTGAAAGCATACAGTGTTACAAAGAATTATGTCAACAGGAAACGAGCAGGAGGGATAAGGAAATTATAACTCTGAGACAAATTATAGGTGTTCTACAACGAGATATCAGTAATGTTAAACGAAAATTGTTAAATAGCGAAAGACAGTCGTTAGGTCACACAAAGTTAAAGGGTGATAGAAAATTCAAGGCTTTCACTGGCTTACCAACCGCAAAACTTTCGAATTTTTATTTGAAGAAGTTTTTAATGATGGGGTATCAAAAATTACTCCTTAGCATGGGCCCCGCATAATTTTTTCAAGAGTGCGACGTTAATGCCCGAACACCAATAAAATCTGCTGTCCTTCGTGTGTTGAAACTAATAGATGAATTCTTGTTGCTTTTAATGAAGCTGAGGCTAAATTGTACGAAATAGATTTAGGAGATCTTTTCGGCGACATTGTGGGTAGTTTGAGTAAAATCATCAATATATGGGTTAGATATTTGTCAAGAGAATATAATTTTTTCATCTACAACCCACCTAAAGAAACAGCAATGCAGCATTTACCAATAAGATTAAAAAAACACGTAGAGGATCGTACGACACATCATAGACTGTACAGAGCTCTTTATTGAAACTCCTAGTGATCCCGTGTCACATGCTGCTACGTTTTCAGAATAGAAAGGTCACATTTTTTTTACTTTCTATTATGGCATGTAGTATGATAAATTTTGTTTCTCGGGCAAAGAGTTGAAGAACATCAGATTGTCATCTGACACGGGATTGTGGATTTTATGATTTCCTTGAATATAACCATTTACGATAGCAGACGACTTTTAATTCGTAATTGTAGGCTATACATCCCAGCTGGTAAACGAGGTAATTCTCAAATGACAAAACCTGAAATTTCAAAGACGAAGGTGATAGAAACGTACGTGTATTAGTTGAACAGGCAATCCGAAGATTGAAATATTTTTGTATGTTGAAACACGAAATGTCTAAATTTATTAGATAAAGCTGATGACGTAATAGTAAAATGCGCAACTATTTGTAATTTGTATCCAAATTTGTGTAAATAAAACTTATTGTTGGGGGATTCGCATCTCTCTCAATAAAGGTAAGAATGTAGACGCTTTGAAAAAAAATAATTGTGTGAGTCTAGAATATGGATTATCACCGTGAAAAGATTTTCTAGAGTATCACAAAATCATGAAAACGGAATCTATTCCACGATCTACATATACCAACGACGAGGATATTCTTCAAAACACGAAACGTTCCTAGACTTGATATAATATCTGGGAAACAAACACATTTTAATATTTTAAATGTCGTTATTAACTTTATCTATCGTCTTTTACCATTTTGCCATTTGTCTCTGAATCGATGCATAATACTGATGCTTCTTTTTTATCTGGACGTCACCTCGCGCATCAACTACGAGATAATATACATTGAACACTGACTGACATTTGTGCTGAATACTGTATGGACACTAGTACTCAAGCAAACCAGTACCACAGTATTAACAACCTACCATAAGGGTCAGGCGACGCACAAGATACGTCTTTTGTTTATCTATAAAAACATATTCTCTATAGTAAAGTTGATGTGTGTTTTCATGGTGTCAACGTACTTTTTCTCTGCTACTACTTCTAAAGTATGGCTATGTTTTGATGCTGGAATGTTCTCTAGGTACGGAGAGCAATCAATGAATGAACGTGCGAATGAGTCATCAGGTTTTTCTGGTTTTGCAGTGTTGACTTTTGTGTATACTGAATAAAATGTAGCTGCTGTGATGCGTCATTTGCGCTGTTCTTTCCAAAGAATGTTCTCAGCCTGACTGATAGTTTTGCTTTCATAATCAGTAAATTTGGTTTCTGCGATTTGGGACAGTCATTATTTTGAAATGCTACTATCTGCAAAATTCTCGCACTGCATTGTATACTCTGTTTCTATATCCCGACGGCCTGAATGTTCAATCAAACGATGCTGCTTGACATTTTACCCTATTGAATCGAATTGCAGTTAATGTTCTCATTTTGTCAGAGTCTATTTAACAAAGCCTCTGGTGGATGCAGTGCGAGAGGACAATGACGTTGTTCTCTTTACCGCTGGGGTATACTTGGCTTGCTCTATTAGGGTCGTATATCTGCTTGTATGTTTTGATGTGTGGTGTCTCTCAGTTGTGATAACTATCTCACAGATATTCAAGATTGGACAACAACCTTTATGGTGGTTTTCCATGGAGTTGTATCTCAGTTTGTTGTGGTTTGGGTGACGTAAGTTAGGTTTCTTCAAATCGTGGTGAAATGTGCGTATTTGTGTTTTGGGACATATTTTGCTGTTTTTGGTCGAATCTTCTTCTGTGAGATCATCTTCTCACCAGTGCCTGAGTCCTGTCTCAGAGCTGCCATCAATGTGTAATAATTTCCCAACGGGCAGTGAGGGCAGACGTCGCGAATACAATCATACGATCGAAACACACGCACACACCATCGCTCGGTCACAAATATTATCCTGATTCCACATGTCTTGGTCTCCTATAGATGTAACACCTTATATGTATCCTAAATGCTCACTGTATTAGCTATGAAATGGCGTATAACTCACAAAGTACTGCTCATACGTTATATCTTTCCTTGCAGGCAAGCACGCGACATATCAAGCCAAATGCACAAGCTTACGCAAGGACAGCGCGAGATTCATTCGCATAGTTCTAGACCCTGTCAATCAAAATGAACCCTTGACCAATCAGCTCAGGGCATTGGAAATCACGTCTCCGCTATTTTGTTAAACTACAAGGTATCGATCAGTCGGGTGCAGTCGCAAGGCTTCGCTTTGGGAAACTATTTCGTAGTACTTAAGTGCTTTCATTCCCATATGTCATATAACGGTGTCATGGTAAAGAGGAGTGTCTTGGGGACATGGACATTCGATGAAAGGTATCTATCTACTTTCGCATTCGGGCGTTCATTTCATACATTTTTCTATAACCGAATATACAAAGATAAAGTTTCTGCGGTGGATAAAAGCCTTGGGACGGCCAGAATTCAACAACATAAACAAACACAAGCATGTCTGTTTAAAGGTAAGACCTGTCGCATTTTTTAATTTCGTGAGTTTTTTGCAGTGCTTTAATGCTAAAGGCAGGCTGATATCGCATTGTATTCCATGTCATGCCTACTGTACATTTCGGGTGGGCGTTCTCCGAATCCCCTGTAGCGATGTCGGCCGTAGGATCTTCAGTTCCCTTCACGCCGTGTTGAAGATATGCGGTTTAAGAAATGTTTTTACATTGTAACATTTTCAATAAATTGTGACCAGAATAGTGAGGTGCATCGATAATCTGTAATATAATCTTGTGCATTAAACATGCCGGAGCGAAACGGTTTTTGAGATCACCGATCGATTCGGAAATGTTGACATTACCGTGTCGTGACCCCCGTCTACATGTACACATTGCAGTACCACCATCAACGTTTGAGTAGCGACTTTGCGTTTCTGCTTCCGATTAAGTGATACGATCACAATCGAAACCAGTGTATAAATAATTATTCTGCATTAGTTTTATTTTCTATAGTCTAGTCTGGCTTTTGTTTATCTTGTCAGCATTTTCCCAATTTGGAGGGGCCTACAGAAGTACACCCTGATCCTTTATAAGGCTATGGCAGTACAGTGCGTGCACTCGAACGAGATCGCGTCAAAGAAGACGCGTTTCTAGTGATACCAATTCTTCTCCCAAAGGAGAAATGCCTTGCCATTGAGTTTTAAGATATAAGGTAATTGCCATTCTAATATCTATAGCAGTATAGACTGCGTACTAAAATCTCTTCGGGGGAGAATAGAGCAAATTTTCTCTCATTCTTTCTATTCCAGTTATCGGGGGAAAAAACCTTGACAAAAAGTCCCTTTCAACTCAATAATTTTGACCTCAAAGAGTTTTTTATTAAGTTACTCTTCCAACTTATTTTAATTTTGAAGTCCCACAAATAATTATGTCGTGCAAGCTGCACATTCCAACATTCTAAAGTGGTAAAGCATGTCGCTTTCTATTGTGAAGAAAAGCAAAACACCGAACTTTAGGGACTGGTCAGTTTCTTCGGCCTGGTGGGGTCGATGGATTCAATGGGGTGTCACCCCGTATTTTGAGTTTGGTGATGAGGGGTTAGCATGTTTTTGAAATTCCCAATGGCAGTCTCCCAAATCGCCAAACATGGTAATAATGAATTATTCATAGCGAGGTCAAGGGTTGCTGTCTCGACCAATCAAGTTTGTGCGCATTGCCAATGCGCAAGAGAT
>LD347771.1:71457-90097 GCA_001465055.1 Ptychodera flava
TGAAAATTCAGCAAAAAAATTATTGCGTGTAGTTATAATCACATCCAGCCTGTCTCAATCCATAATTGAATGTCCAGATATACATGATATATACTAACAACATGCATTTTGCATTTGCTAATATTTACTTAGTATCCTATGATAAGACAGTTGTTAATCTAAGTCAGAACAAACAAATGGAAACATTATTTGCAGCACCACGAGACTATTTTTTTATGTAGGAATCAACGATTAATATTGAACAATAGCTTTTGTTACTTTACCAGTAAGTTTTTATAACCTTAAATAGAAGAAAATATTTAGCAACATTGCCACAGAAAGTAGCAATATACCTTTCTAATTTTCAATCTTAACCAACGACTTTGAAATCTATTATTGTTTCTTGAAGTGCATTCACTTTAATTTACGCAAGCCGCCACAATAAAATAGCCTCCTAAAGTCGATCTTGGTGTTGAATAAATGATCGATAATAATTTCCAGTTTTGATTATCGCTTACATCTTTTCATCCTCGCGATGATCAAACGAAATAGAATATTGCTGACGATGGTAATTCCGATCCAGCCATGCTAATTCTAGATAAATATACTATTTACAATATTTCTAGGCACAACAGTCATGCAACGGGTAATAATGTATACATGTACCTTCCCGCCCCCTCAGAGATTGCAAACTATTATTGCTGGGTTCCGTGTATTTCGTATTTCAATGCTGGACCGGATGCACAAAGTATCTACCTTATGCCACTAAAAACATTATTTATTGTTCGTGTTTCACGTACATGTACATATAGTTTAAACGCTATACAATTTCGTACCCGTAGTGATTTTTCATCAGATCTGATCTAAGTATTACACGTACATTTAGTTTATACGCTTTACACTTCTATACCTTGTTTCGCCCCTCGCTTGCGGTGGATCGCAGTTCCTTTTCCCATTCCTCATCTTCCTTGTTCTCTTCTAAAATTCTGATGCAGTTGGAACAAAATCTCCTCCCAACGGCCCCGAGTTCCCTGAATTCGTCAATGATGCGTCTTGGTATGAACGACGGATATGTCAATGTTGCATCTGTCGCGGACGTTCTTGTCCAGTTGTTGTGGTTTGGATTCCCGCATTTCTTGACAAAACGACCGTGTTGGCCTCTTTGCACTTGTTGAGAGACTATTATTGCAAGTAGTAGTAAGATACATACCACTCCCGTGTTCTTTAGATAAACGAAATACCTGGTTTCACTCGTCATGCTGGACTGGGAATCCCCAGCGCTAGGGGATAGAATGGGGACCGGGGCCATGGAGCGAAGCGTCCGCGAGAAACACGCGATCGCAACGGTGAAAATTTCCCCTTCTCTGATATATTTTACTAAACACTTAGAGGGCCTCATATGCAAATAAATAGCTATTTTCACCGTAAGATATTTGCATAACACAAGGCTGAACCCATTCATGTCATTTCCATTGACGGCCTATGTATTGAACTACGACATGTGAATTCATTGTGTACAAGCCATTGCGCATTAGCAATGCGCACGTCCCTGATTCGTCGAGACTGACACCTTTGACCTCTATATGAATAATTCATCATTACTATGTTTGGCGATTGGGGAGACTGAATGGGTGGTTGTATTCAGGGTGTTTTTGAATTACAACGCGGGCTCATACTTATCTTAAATACATCATACTAGTCATGATTTCATCATTGAATTGCATTTTTTGACACGCGCTTTGGCTGTGTAATTTTGATATATTAGACATACATTTTTCTGCTAATATATCAGACATGTATAAGAGATATCTGGTTGTTTGCATATTAAAGTTTGTTTTGAAAAGCATCATACCAGCCACAAATTGCATAATTCAGTCAGTTTTGTTCCTGCCCTTTAATGCCCTTTAAAGGCATAAATTTATCATACCAGTGATATCAGGATTTTTGCAAATTGAAAGTCTGTTTTGCAAAGTGTACCGGTACCATTCATTATGAAATCTGCAGTTCATATGAAAAGCATGACAAATCCCTGAACTGTTTCTGTTTTCTCTATGAGAATTCAGTATAAGAAAGCAACAATGCATTTATATTTCACTAAACATTATCATAATATGATGACAAGATATTTTTTCGTTCTCAATTATGAACTATTCTCCTTCCTGTCACAGGTTTTCAAGTAAAAGGTGTATTTGTCATGAGTAAAATGATAGTTAAAGCCCCACTAGCTGTATCTTTTATCATTATTTTTATTATTTTACTTTCAAGCTAAAATAAGTTTGTGAAAATTTACTTATTTAGGTGTGTGTATACACTTATTAATAACTACCTGCTACGACTATGTGCGCAATTTAAAAAAAAAATTACACTGTGATTAATCTGCACTGAAATCTTATCAGAGTAATCCAATGTAATGCATTGTATTACCCCTATTTGTAACAATCAACCCTATTTGTAGAAAAACCTAATTTTCAAAAGAACTTTGCCGTATTTGTTTAAATATTGATAAAATATGCATAATTGTATGTTTAGGGCAATTTTCTTTTTTTTCCTTGTCGACACTCATTTTTCCTGAAACTGCTTTTGTTACAAATTTGGTTGATTGTTACCAATAGGGGTAACGTGTCAACTCTATTTGTAACAATCAACCTTATTTGTTAAAAAACCTAATTTCCAAAACACCTGGCCGTTCTTGTTGAAGTATGGATGAAATATGCATATTTGTATGTTTGGGGGCAATTTCCTTTTTTCTCTTTGTCGAAACAATTTTTTTTCTGAAACTACTTTTGTTACAAATTGGGTTGATTGTTTCAAATAGGGGTAACGTGTCAACCCTATTAGTAACAATCAATCCTATTTGTAACAATCAACCCTATTGGAACAAAAGTTAACCCAATTTGTAATAAAACCTAATTTTCAAAAAATCTTGGCCGTATTTGTTGAAATCTTGATGAAATATGCATATTTGTATGTTTGGGGCAATTTTCTTTTTTTCCTTGTCGAAACTCATTTCTTCCGAAACTGCTAGGTAGATTAAATTTCGTCGTGCAGGTTGTTAGGGATAAGAGGTCAACTCTTAAGATATAATTAAGTCATGCAGATACATGCCAAAAGTTGGTTTTGGGGCTATTTTCACCAATTTTGGTTAAAAATTTTAAGGAATCTTGTTTTCTGACAAAATCTTACTTAACCTATATTTGGTTGTACAAATAGGGGTGACGTGTCAACCCTATTTGTAACAATCAACCCTATTTGTAACAAAATTTAACCAATTTGTAACAATTCAAAATTTTCAAAAACACTTGGCCGTATTTGTTGAAATCCTGATGAAATATACATATTTGTTTGTTTTGGGCAATTTTCTTTTTTTTCTTTTCAAAACTCATTTAGATTAAATTTCGTTGTGCAGGTTCCTAGCGATAAGAGGCCTACTCGTAAGATATCATCAAGTTGTGCAGATACCTGCAAAAAGGTTGTTTCAGGGCAATTTTCACCAATTTCGTTCAAAAATGTTAAACAATCTTGTTTTCTGACAGAAATCATACTAAACCTATATGGGGTAAACTTTTGTTACAAATTGGGTTGATTGTTACAAATAGGGGTGACGTGTCAACCCTATTTGTAACAATCAACCCTATTTGTAACATTCAACCCTATTTGTAACAAAAGTTAACACTGGGCAAACTGCTTGATATACAACAATATATACACATATACTGATTCTGTACATGTGCCAAATACGTTCAGTATACAGTAAGTATGCTAATAAAATGCAAAACTACAGTGTACACTTTGTGTGCAAAGATTTGCATTACTTATACTCATGATCTGCATAGAAATACGCTACGCACATCAACGTATTGGAATGTTCCATATACAAAGATATACGCTGCATATGCAATTAGTATTCTGTTCCATATACATCAATATACGTAAATATGCTAAGCGCATATCAAGCATTTTGTCTAGTGTAAGGTGCCTGGAAAAGCTTGAACGTCAGTTATAAACTTCCATAAAGCTATTAAAATATGAAAATAGTCAACATTCTCTGTGGAACAAAAAAATATAGACGTTTGGGCTTAAAAGCATTGCAGAGTTATTGCCTGTTGAAACTTCTGAAAAAACTGACCAAATAAGAAGAAGTTGGGGAGTCCTTATTGTATTAACCATGGTAGAGGTCCCCTAGTTTTTAATAAATGTTTGAAAAGGGAAAGTCATTATTTGCTGTTTTTCAGGAAAGTTTGACAAGGCAGTGTTTGCATTCAGAGTGAGTGACTGCTAATTTAAAGGCATTTTTAGATTATTTGAGTGTCAAAGCGGTGTCAAAAGTGAGAATAATCAAAATGACTACTAAATGACTATACAAGAGGGGTGCAAATATCAACATTTTCAACATTTTCAACATTTTTGACAGAATAACAGTTTTCCTACATAATTTTACGCCAATTGAATCCAACCTCTGAAGTGAGATATAGACTTTTTTAGCCTATTAACAAGGTTACAGACAAGATTACTATGGAACAACTTTGCTGTATTTTAAGTACTCTTTGAAAAATCACATTTTGAAATTTGAAAGAATTTTTAATAAATTTTTGACATGTAAACCCATGTAAAGTCATAAACACAAATTTTATTTACAAATCCTGCAGTACACATCTTACAATTAATAGTGTAAACATATTTATAACTAATTTGGTAATATTAAAGTACTATCCAATTATTCTTCAATTCAAATATGTAAAAAATATGAAAAATTAAATTTTAATATTTACTTGTGTTTCATTTCAAAATCATGGCTGCAAATATAAATTATTTTTATATTCTTTGGAGAAAGTATTAAGTAAGGGAGTTATCCTGAAAATTTAAACCACATATATTGATTCTAACACTTGAAACTTGACATTAACTCTGAGAAAACAATTGGTGCAAAAAAAAGCCTTTCCAGCCACCTTAACCTCGTATAGGGTTAGTATGATTTCTGTCTGAAAACAAGATTTTTTAACATTTTTGACCGAAATTGGTGAAAATTGGCCCTAAACAAACTTTTGGTATGTATCTGCATGACTTGATTATATCTTAAGAGTAGGCCTCTTATCCCTTGGAACTGCACAATGAAGTGTAATTGGACGAGCAGTTTCAGAAAAAATGAGTTTCGACTAGGAAAAAAAGAAAATAGTCACCAAAAATACAAATATGCATATTTTATCAAGATTTCAACAAATATGGCCAAGTTTTTTTTGAAAAATTGGTTTTGTTACAAATTGGGTTAACTCTTGTTACAAATAGGGTTGATTGTTACAAATAGGGTTGACACATCACCCCTATTTGTAACAATCAACCAAATTTGTAACAAAAGCAGTTTTAGAAAAAATGAGTTTCGACAAGGAGAAAAAAGAAAGTTGCCCCTAAAACATACAAATATGCATATTTCATCAACATTTCAACAAATACGGCAAATTTGTTTTGGAAAATTAGGATTTGTTTCAAATTCAGTGGTTTGCTTTTGTTACAAATGTGGTTGATTGTTACAAATAGGTTGACACGTCACCCCTGTTTGTAACAATCAACCCAATTTGTAACAAAAGCAGTTTCAGAAAAAATGAGTTTCGACAAGGAAAAAAAAATAAATTGCCCCCAAACATAAATAGGGTTGATTGTTACAAAATGTAGGGGTAAGGGTGATACAATGCATAAGGGTTAATATTTTCAACCATTACGTTGGATGTTGTGTTTTGAAAATGGCGGGAAATCAAAATGATCTGTAAAATGTGAATCTAGTTGTCTAATGTGTCACAAAGGAATGGTCTCATAAAGCAGTAAAAGCAAACCCTACTAACGATAGAATTCAGAGAAAACAAGGAAAGAATAGGAAGATATTTTAAATTTAAACGTTACAGCTAGTGGGTCTCTAAAGGTGAAATGAAAAAATAATTTCAAAATGTGCAAACACGAGAGCATTTTGGTTATCCTATCTCACATATGCTCATTATGATAAAGCAATTGTCGGCGATGTGAAAAATTAATCACATTTCTCGAAATGTAGTAGCTGTCAGGCCCGCCAACAAAATGTAATTTGAAATGTATGCCAACATCCTCAATTCGCATTGTAATAAAGGGAAAGTGGCTACACACATCACCCATCTCGTCTTGAATGTGCTTTATTGTGTTTTGTGTCTAAATTGTTTTTTGGCTGTTCGTGTCAAAATTAACAAACGGGTTGTTAATTTTAAAATAAGCCATGGCGAGACGTGGGCGTAGTCGAGTGTGACATAGACAACCGTGACCCTTTGACCCAACGTTTCGAAAGCAGTTCGGTCTCTTCCTCAGTCGCCTCTGTATATCTCTTTCTTATTTTTATATATTGTTTCTATTATGTTGATATCTTGTTTTTCTAGCAGGGAAACTAGAATATTATGTTTTGACCTTTTTGTGTATTTTTGTTTCTTGCCTTGTTCCAAATGCCGTGGACTTTGGTCTGTATCAGATAATCGCTAATGTTTGGATTTCTTTTGTATGCGATGATCGGTTGTTGTGGAAATATTTCTTTCAGGCTTAGTGTTTTGCCCTTGTCGATGTGTTCCCTGTTTTCCCATATTGCTGCTTTTTATAGCTTGTATTCTTATTTATATATATATATATATATATATATATATATATATATATATATATATATATATTGTTGTTATATTTTTCGTTGTGAAGACTAGTGTTTTTTTTTTCTTTGTCTTTTTTTGTCTTTGTTCGTGCGGCGAACTGTGCTTGCGATGTGACTAGAGATTGCCTGTTGTTTCAGCCACGTTCGACTAATCTTGCATAACGTGTATTGACCTTTGAAACAAAGTCATTTTTTGTGTTGCAAGTTCTGATGTATCTTAGTGTTTAGCCTTTAATCAGGCTTTTAAAGCGTAGATGGTCTGATGTTGTCGATTTGTGTTAGTTGTATGTGGAGTCCATCGAGACGTGTTGGAATTTGTCTTTTTTGGTCAATTTGTGTCGCATAATCTATTTGATTCTCCTCCCCCTAATGTTTGCGTCTTGTATGAGATGAACTCTGTGAGGACAATTTGGTGTTGGGATGAATTTCAACCCTTTGCTCAGTGCATTGACTTTTGCTGTTGTTAACTTGTGTAATGATAGATTATGATGAATCTAAGATTCGTGTTGTTATTTATGTTTATGTAATGTTCATTCATGTTGTGTTTCATTGTGTTTGAGATTGTATGGTGTCTCCTCTTGTACCGTATTTTTCTTGCAATTTGTTGATTTTCCCTGCTTCTGTATTTGGTGACACACAGGCGTCGCACTAACTCTGCTGAAGCTAGCAGCAAAAACCTAGCAGCCAAAACTATTGTGTGGAAGCTAGCAGCCAAAACGTGCAAGTCACTTTCCTCCTATATTTTGAAGTCATGTGAACATCAATCAAACGTACAAGGTTCTTTGTACATGTATTAACACAAACACATCATTTACTAATTAATTTATCTGCATAAATTATCTCCATTCTAATTAGCACCTGGCATCCCAGCTAGCCTATCGCTATAAAGCACAATGCATTGTCTGCTTGAATGAAAGAAAGAGTGTTCACCCATTACACCTAGCATGTCCTACACATATACATCCATACTAACAAACTACACTTATGTCATTTCTTAATTAATTTCTTTGCATAAATTATCTCCATTCTATTTAGCATCTATATGCAAGCCTATGGCTATTAAAGGCACAATGCATTGCCTGCTGTAATGAAAGAAAAGAATGTGCACCGATAACACCTAGCATGTCTTATATATAAACATCCATACTAACTAACTACACTTGTCTCATTTCTTAATTAATTTCTTTGCATAAATTATCTCCATTCTATTGAACTCCTTATGCTAGCCTATAGCTATACAGCACAACGCATTGTCTGCTGGAATGAAAGAAAGAGTTTGCACCAATAACACCTAGCATGTCTTACACATATACATCCATACTAACAAACTAGACTTGTCTCATTTTTTAATTAATTTATTTGCATAAATTATCTCAATTTCAATTAACATATATATGCTAACCTATTGTCATACAGCAGAATATAGTAACTGCCTGAATGATAGAAAGAGTTTGCATCCATTTCAACTAGCATGTCTTACTCATGTACATCCATACTAACAAACTACACTTGTCTCATTTCTTAATTAATTTCTTTGCATAAATTATGTCTCGTTTAATTATCAGCTATATGCTTGCCTATGGCCATACAGTAGAATATAGTGTCTGCCTGAATGAAAAAGAGAGTGTGCATCCATTTCAGCTAGCATGTCTTACTCATATACATCCATACTAACAAACTACGCTTGTCTCATTTCTTAATGAATTTCTTTTCATAAATTATCTCCATTCTATTGGACTCCTCATGCTACCCTATGGCTATACAGCACAACGCATTGTCTGCTTGAATGAAAGAAAGAGTGTGCACCCATTACACCTAGCATGTCTTACTCATATACATCCATACTAACAAACCACACTTGTCTCATTACTTAATTAATTTCTTTGCAAAAAATTATCTCCATTCCAATTAACAAATACATGCCAACCTATGGCCATACAGCACAACGCATTGTCTGCTGGAATGGAAGAAAGAGTGTGCATCAATTAATAGCCTGTCTTACACATATATATATATATCCATATTCAGAACTAAGACTTGTCACATTTATTTATTAATTCCCTGGCATAAATTACTCTCTAATTTAATTATCACTTATATGCTTGCCTGTGGATACAAGAGAATGCATTGTCTGCTGGAATGAATGAAAGAGTTTCGGTGCATCCATTTCCCTAACCATGTCTTACAGATATACTCGGTACATCCATACGAACAAATAAGACTTGTCTCATTTCTTAATTAATTAATTTCTTTGCATAAATTTTCTCCATTTTAATTACCACATAATCGCTAGCCTATGGCGATAAAGCAAAATGCAGTGTCTTCTTGAAAGATAGAGTGTGCATCCTTTTCACTTGGCCTGTCCTGTGTCTTTCGATACAAACAAACTTCACATGCCATACCAGCAGATTATGCACTCTGTTGTACAGCCATTAACTAGAATATACATGCCAATTACAATATAGATAATTTATGCAAAGAAATAAGAAATGGAAGAATAGTAGTCTGTTAGTATAGATGTATATGTATAAGACTAGGTAGGTGAAATGGATGCACACTCTTTCTTTCATTCCAGCAGACCATGCATTCACTTCTATAGCAATTAGCCAGCATGCACATGCTCATAATAATAGAGATAATTTATGCAAAGAAATTAATTGTGAAGTGGGACAAACGTAGTTTGTTAGTATGGATTGATATGTGTAAGACATGGTAGGTGACATGGGTACACACTCTTTCTTTCATTCCAGCAGGATATTTGCAATCTGCTGTATAGCCAGTTGGCTAACACATAGGAGCTTAAAATAGAATGGAGATAATTTATACAACAAAATTAATTAAGAAATGAGACAAGTGTAGTTTCTTAGTATGGATGCATATGTGTAAGACATGCTAGGTGTAATAGGGCGCACACTCTTTCTTTCATTACAGCAGGCAATGCATTTTGCTTTATAGCCATAGGCTAGCATACAGATGCTAAGTAGAATGGAGATAATTTATGCAAAGAAATGTATTGAGAAATGAGACAAGTCTAGTTAATGTTAGTATGGATGTATATGTGTAAACATGCTAGGTGAAATGGATGCGCACTCTTTCTTTCATTCAAGCAGACACGCATTATGTCGTATAGCCATAGGCTAGCACATAATTGCTAATTAGAATGGATATAATTTATGCAAAGAAATTAATTAAGAAATGAGACAAGAGTGTTTCGGTAGTATGGGTGTATATGTGTAAGACATGCTAGGTGTAATGGGTGCACACTCTTTCTTTCATTACAGCAGGCAATACATTTTGCTTTATAGCCATAGGCTAGCATATATATATGCTAATTACAATGGAGATAATTTATGCAAAGAAATTAATTAAGACATGAGAAAAGTGTAGTTAGTATGGATGTATATGAGTAAGACATGCTAGTTGAAATGGGTACACACTCTTTCTTTCATTCAGGCAGACACTGTATATTCCTGTATGAGCATATGTTAGCATATATATGTTAATTGAAATGGAGATAATTTATGCAAAGAAATTAATTAAGAAATAAGACAGGTGAAGTTTGCTAGTATGGATGTATATGTGTAAGACATGCTAGGTGAAATGGATGCTCACTCTTTCTTTTCTTTACAGCAGACAATGCATTTTGCTTTTTATAGCCATAGGCTAGCATATAGATGATAATTAGAATGGAGATAATTTATGCAAAGAAATTAATAAAGAAATGAGACAAGTGTGTTTTGTTAGTATGGATGTATATGTGTACGACATGCTAGGTTTAATGGGTGCAAACTCTTTCTTTTATTACAGCAGGTAATGCATTGTGCTTTTAATAGCCATAGGCTAGCATATAGATGCTTATTTGAATGGAGATAATTTTGCAAAGAAATTAATTAAGAAATGAGATAAGTGTAGTTTGTTAGTATTGATGTATATGTGTACGACATGCTAGGTGTAATGGTGCAAACTCTATCTTTCATTACAGCAGTTAATGCATTGTGGTTTTAATGGCCATAGGCTAGCATATAGATGCTAATTAGAATGGAGATAATTTATGCAAAGAAATTAATTAAGAATTGAGATATGTGGGGTTTGTTAGTATGGATGTATATTTATAAGACATGCTAGGTGTAATGGATGCACACTCTTTCTTTCATTCAAGCAGACAATGCATTGTGCTTTATAGCCATAGGCTGGCTGGGATATCAGGTTCTAATTAGAATGGAGATGATTTATGCAAAGAAATTAATTAGTAAATGATGTGTTTGTGTTGATACAAGTACAAAGAACCTTGTACGTTTGATTGATGTTCACATGACTTCAGAATATATAGGAGGAAAGTGACTTGCAAGTTTTGGCTGCTAGCTTCCACACCATAGTTTTGGCTGCTAGCTTCAGCCGAGTCGTCGCACTAGCGCTCGCCACATTCGCAAAATGCGACAGAAAGTGCTGGGTGGCGAATAAAATGTCTTCTTGGTTCGCCACGCTCATGAAAGTGTGGTGAACTGGCCTCAAAATAAAAGACCCCGGTCAAATTCACGGTGGATGATGCAATACTATCAGGTGATGAAATCAATGTGACTATACTCTCGCTCTCAGCGCCACGTCAGTTTACAATACCCGACAGTGTACTATGCGTTCTGTACAGCTTAGGTACGCATTGCTTAACCCGGCAAGCCATAAAGCTTTTTTCTTTCCCTTTGAACCCAGTTAAGTACCATATAAGGACTAAAATAATGACATCATCCACCCTAACAATAGAGAGTTCCTGTAATTTATGCGAACTTTCCGAGAAGGGGTCAGTGGTTTACGTTAATATTTAATCAGGTCGGCTGTCTCTCAACGAGAGTCGGGAGACCTTATGATAGCTTTTCCGCAACTCAGGCAATGAACAGTTATTTCTCTCTGAGTGATAGAAACGGTAAATTTTACCACTTTTTCGGAGCGATTTGCTAGCCAAGTTGATCGAACGTAGCCTTGTATGGCAGCATGGCCAACATTGCGTGACGCTGAACGCTCCAGATGGTTCCCGTAGTTGAGGTTTTCTCTCAATGTGCATATTGAAATTTGTAAGATTTTAGTTAAAATGAAGTGTATTTTGTTGATTTTCAAGCGACTTACAATCGATAAGCCCATGCAAACTGTTGATATCGTGGCCTTATCCAGCCTGTTGCGAGAGAGCCGTGACGGTTGACCTACTTTGTTTACAAATTTATGTGTTGTTACTGTTAAACATCGTGACATATTTCCTACGTCGCGTCGCGTCTGACATGTGTCTGTTGCATCTCCACCAGTGACGGGAAACCGTATTTTGTGAGTTCGCAGCCAATTGAAAACACTTTTTTTAACCGAAATAAACCGGGCATGAAACTTTTATCTCAATACGTTATTGTTTCTTTCTATCTAAAGACCGCTTTTGGTATGCTTGTCAAAATACATGATCCAACTTTGAAAACAGATTGACTATTAAACACAGTATGACTACGAGACACGATTAAATCAAGGCAAGCTATAGAAAACATATGTTGTACGTACGCGAATCAAACTTATGTCAGTTGGTCCAAACACAAAATTTAATGAATAAAAAAATTAGTTAACTGTTTTTGTCTTCAGCTCTTCATTCTATTATACTTGCAGTTCGAACGATGGGGAAAGGAAGCCCTGTAATTGTGTGTGTGTTGCACAATGATTTACCTCTATTGGTTGTACTAATTGAATCATGTTGGTTGCTAGGATTCCTTATCACACCACAGAAAATGAACTGCACCAGTCAATGGGTTTCAGAGACAGACCCGATTCTGTTCGTCCCTCTGGACGTTTTGGTTTGGGTTGTGTATAGCCTTTCTTTGGTGATGAAATTCGTTTCTTCGCTTCGATAAAGTGTGTATGTGCGATGTATGATAGTGAGCATGCGTGCGTGAGTGCTTCATGAACTCTACAACGTGTTGAGCGGTCTCAGTCAGAAAAATGTAACAACTTAGCCGGCTATTGAACCACTCTTTTTTGGGAGTGGAGATTTAGCCGAGTGGTTTTCTCTGTGGCCTCTCAGCTATGCGACTGATGCCGTATGTTGTGGGTTCGAATCCGATTGAAAACTAGCCGTATTTGGCCAATAAATTATATCGGCTCTGGAGGCGATTTGCTGTCTTTCGTGTTGTGGGATCTTGACAACTGTCAATCTCTGTTTGTTGTTCGGCGATGAACGTCTATCTTGTTTGGTTGGGCTGTACTTGATGCAGCGGAATGTAGTCAAAGCACAAGGTGACAAATAATTTGTCACAGTGGTGCTCCGATGTTGCCACTTATTGATGAAATCAGCACTTGGTCGTGGGTTGCGCTATGCTGGTGTCGGACTGACAGCACTTGACTGGAGCGTCAAGTCAATGTCGGTCTCTTCTGGTTATCCCGATTGAATGCCAATGTCGATCAAGAAGGCCTCGGACATAGCTTGTGTGTCGCTCGTGGTGAGATATTGAGATTGCTTGTGTTTGAAGACCATTTATCTTGTGTTGAATCGATTGTGTTTGCCTTCGTGTCATTTTCATTGGTCGACTTATCTGATTACTTTTATTCTGATTGGTTGGTGTTTGAACGTTTGTAATTGGCTATTTTGTTGTTGATTTTAGCTCGTTGTGTTGTCGCACGATCCTCGTGTCGAGTATAAAAGCTCTGAGGTTGTGATGTCTCAATTTGTGATAATGGATGTTCTAGTTCTGTAGGGTCATGGCCGAGTGTGTACAGCTTGGAGTTTTGTAACACTTTTTGTTCGATGGTTGATGGACACCCATGCAGGTATTCTCGTGCATACTTCTTTCGTCTTAAACTTGCTAGGCAAGAATAAGTTGAGAAATCGCATTGGAACGGGAAAGTGGCTTCACACATCACCAATCTGGACTTGAATGTGCTTTAATTTGTTTTGGCTGTTAGTGTGAAAATTTACAAACGGGTTGTTAATTTTAAAATAAGCCATGGCGAGACGTGGGCGTAGTCGAGTGTGTCTTAGACAACCGTAACCCTTTTATCCAGATCCATTTATCCAGATCGCCCTTTCTGTCAAGGAATTAAGAAGTAGCTATCTTTAACGTATAACGTTTCTCAATACATGAAATCGTTCTGAAAGTTCACCTTGACTTTTATTCATTCATTCTGTACCAGTTTTACGAAATCTATACCATACCAAAATGGGCATTATATGGAGACATTCAGATTATGTGGCAAGAAACTGAAAGAGATAGAAGCGTACTTACCTTTTGAGTCACGTACAGCTCTTGTTCGTAGTTGCCGGACATAAACATGTGTGCGCATGCGTAGAGCAACGCTCATGCCAGGAGCCTCATAGTTGCGAGCAACGATTACGGCCGGTTTCTTTGTCTCGAGAACTAAATTTCTGGGAGGTTTTACCTTGGTGTTTAGGTTTGACGGCAAAACCGTTCAACGCAAATACCCGTGCAAAACCTAGCTACAGTACTGCAGCGACGTTGCGTATAGCCCTGGGTTCCATGGGCAGATAAACGAGGAGTCGAGGCCCCCGCCATGTTTTGCCATGACCTTAGGTTCCAGCACTCCCGTTTATACATCTAGTATTTAAATTATGTCGTGCCGATTGATATGATGGACTTTAAGGCACTACTACCTTTAGCTTTACGTGACAGGGCTTTGTGTTACCGACTGTTGGCCGCGGCCTCCTACCATAGCCTAGCTGCAGTACAGTAGCCCAATTGTTTGCCTGAGTATTTGGATGGGACGGCAAAACCAGAGCTATGGTATACCGAAGAGAAAGTGGGCGGAAGCCGACCGGATTCCGTTTGGCGCACCTAGTAACGTTATTCGGCGAATCTTGCCTTCTTTTTCTTGCCGGTGTACCTTCTAATACGATTTTGCACCTACCTGCTCTAGGATGTCACACTATTATCCAAATTACTGCCGTTTGGCAGGTTTTGTGTGCCGAATGCGGGTTACTCCACTAAATGCGATGCCATGTTTGAAAGCGATGACGTCACATTCTCACACATCCACGTTCCTATCTCTTAGCATAACCATACACTCAACCTTCATACACTCTGTACGCTGTACATGTTCGCTGCAGCGCTAGCTGGTTACTTCAGTTTTGATAACCGAGACTGACTGGCTGAACTTAAAAAATAATTTTTGGAAAATGAAGACGTGTGACATTATAAGATAATTTTGTATGAAAGAAATTATTCACTTTGTATGATATGGTCAAGGAGTAGCGATTATTTGAACAAGTTATCAAAGACCTTGACCTTGTAAGTAGGCTGCCACAGAAGATCCCGGCGGACTATACCATTATTTTTAGGGGTGGCCAACGGTTGTTAGGGGCTGAATACGCGTACTGATGGAAGGGCGGGACTAGCAAGTTGTACAGTGCGCTTGTGGCAGTAGTTGTTTTAAGGGAGCATTCGTTTTTAACGGGGAGGGGGGTCGGTGGAACTTAAGAGACAAATGAAATGTAAAACGCTTCCCCCTTCCAAATCAAATTTCTAAAATTTGACTTCCCCCCCCCCAATTCATTAATTATAAATTGTGATCCCCAAAAAATGCATTATATTTGATTCATTAACCCTTGGCGCGCAATGGCCCTGGGCTGAAAATTAGGCCCTTCAAAAGTGTTTGCAGAAAAAGAGTTACCAACCCCAAGTTCCATGCACAAGAAACTGCGACCCTCCCCAGATGTCATAGTCCGTATCAATAATATCTTGATTGAATTATAATTTCCCGTTTGAACGTTCAAAGAATACTTTTTGAACTTTACAAATAATCCCTGGTATCATATTAATGTTTGAGATCTGCTCTTTCAAATATAATATTCTCGTCACGTACATTTATAACAATTGTCAAACTTTTTCTAAAGTACAGATTTTAATAGCTAGTTTTTTATTGTAAAAAATATTCAAAGTTTCCTCACATATAATGTAAAGAGAATCAACATTTTTGGTGAAATTACAAAATCAAATTTCATGCACACACATGAACTTGTGATCACTCTTATCTAAACAAGCACACTTATATCAATAATCAGGTGAACATAAATACACAGCTTGACCTAGTTTTTTATTGGAAAAAAATATTCATTGTTTCCTTATAGACCAACATGTGTAGTGAATCAGCATCTCGGTGAAATTCCAAAATCCAATTTCTTGCACAAACATCCACTTGTAACTACCCTAGTCTAATCAAGTACATTAATATCAATAATTAAGCGTACATAAATACACAGATTTAGCTAGTTTGGTATTGGAAAATTAATTCATAGTTTCTTCATAGACAAGATAGCGAATCAACATTTCGGTGAAATTCCAAAATCAATTTTTTCCATGACTCCATACAACAAGCCTTTGTAAAATTTGACCCCCCATTCCTATCATTGATTGTATAATTTCCCCCCCCCCTAAAAACGGTTTCGTAAAAGTCAACCCCCTCCCTGTAAAAAAACGAATTATCCCTAATGGCATATCACTTTTCTTGAGGAATGAAGAAAGTCATAGGACAGTTTGTTTCTTTCCAATTACTGCAAGAATGGAACTGCAAGAATGGAACTAGCACTAAAGGCCAAGAAACCAGTGACCATCTGTTGAAAAATTCGCCATTTTTGGCCCACGCGGTGGGCGTAGCCCACCTAAGTGGGCCATTGTCATAGGGTGGCGTTTGCTAGTCTGTATGTGTGTCTGTAATATGTATGTGTGTGTGTGTGTGTGTCTGTGTTGTGGATTTGTATCATGGTTATCTCTCAAACTCATTCATCAAATGCCATGAAATTAGGTACACAGATTCTTTAGGATTAGAACTAGATCTGACAAAGTTTTTGGGGTTGTTGGGTGCATGGTTCAGCAGAAATTAATTTTTGAAGTAATATTTTGACTTATTTTTGCTCATTTACATAGCAAGGGAGGATGCACTAAATTATGAGGAGTGGGGCACAGAGGACTTGGAAGTAGTATTAGCATGACTTGGGTTTTTAGCTTGTGTGTTCATTCGAATGAGCTTTTGTGCTACTGATGTTTTAAATTCTCTGTGTATATCTCTCTTTGTGTTTGTCTGTCTGTCTGTTTGTTTGTCTGTCTAAGAATTACGACAAAGAATGACACTGTCCATTTGTGTATGCCACTAACTTTCCTCATCACAGATATATGTGTGCATTGACCTGACCAAAGTTGACAAATCTTGCTAAATAAATTGAAAATACTCTGATATAACAGTAGTCTAAGTGGTTTAGCATTTTTGCATTACAATAACTAATTAACATCTTTAAGAGACTTTCCTGCTAAGAAATATATATCACTATTGTCTTGACCAAAGTTGACAAAATGCCATCTACATTTCATTACTACAGTGGTGAAATACATGTCTTCTACATGTAGTATTTTCGATATAAACAGAAGGTATGAAGTTACTGATCCAATAACAAAGATGCCACCTATTTAATATATTAAAACTTATGAAAAAGTGCTGAGTCAGCACTTTTGCATCGGTGGCTTCTCAAAGGAAACCCTAAAACTATGATGTTGTCTAAATCAAGCATGGTAACATGGTTTTATAATTTTCAACAAAGCATCTTTCAACGAATCATTTGTGGAAATACCAGAAAATTGCCTCTATTCCTAGTATGTTTTCGAACTTTCTATATGCAATCCTATGCCATGACGTGAGTAATTTTGCATAGCCTCTTGGTAGTCTACCTTAGGGTAGCATTAACACACGGTACATTAATTATCTACAATTCAGTTTGATTTGTACACACAACGTTAGAATGTTTAGAACTTTTTATCGATATGCCTGAAAGCAGTAATATAAAACCTCTAGATGTATATTTAATTACATCTATTAATAGTATGTTTACATATTTCTCTATAAATTTCAAAGAAATAATTAAATAACCATACAAGTCATTCTGCAGGTACTATAAATGCCAGACTTTTGGGTAGTAAGTCATGACAAACTGACGGGGTCATTCTCTGAAAAGTCAGCATGTAAATTTCTTTTGTCTTTCTGCTTGGAATAAATCAATATCCATTTGTTTCACAAAATAAGTGCAACTAGTCTCTCTACTTTCCATCACCTTATTGTGTATTGTTGAAGACACAATCAGTGGAAAAATTTACAAAAATGCTATCTTCTTTCTCAATCAAGCACATTTTTCTAAATCATTTGAAATAGGATTTTAGAAGAAAGGTGTCCATAAAAGTACGTTTTCAGAATTTTAAAAAACAGTCTGTGAATATATGTACACATGGGAGACCACTGAGGAGTTTCCGAGGGTACCAATCATGATGGGAAATCTCCAGTACTGTGTAACAGACTGATGAAACTTTTATTTAAAAAAAAAACAAACATCAAAATAAGGAAATTGGTGGCATGGTCCTATGGAGACAAAAGTTATATAGAGTATTAAAAACCCCAACCTTTAGTACTAAGGGTCCAGCCCTAGATCAAGCGCAACATCAAGTGCGCAAGCGCATAGTCAATGTCGTCATGAACGCAGTTGATCCAAGGCCGACATGATGTACCTGCTGGCGACCGTGATCGGTATGACTGTTGCAGATTAACGTATATAACGTAGCTGTCTTTGAGAACCATACAGTTATATGTTGTTGATATAGAGCAGGTGAGTTATTTTATGGCTTTTTCAGAGTGTTACGAATCATGTCTGATAACAGGACTGCAAATAAATAAGCATAGATAGCTCCGATAACTTCTGCCAACTCTGGGTGCCAACTGCCGTACGCGTTGCCCTTTCCCAATTGACGTTTCGCTCGACCAAAAGTATCTCTATACAGTACCCCTTTCTCAATATAGATTTAGCCTTATAGTGCTTTATAGATTACCCAAGGCTCCAAAAAGAAAAGTGAGTTTGTGTTATTTCATTTGAATGTTTACGCTCCAGTTTTCAGTGGAAAAAATCGATCGGCTTTTTCTCCTATCTTTGTAGAATGTAAATCAACGTGAGAAAGATACGGTAGAGCAGTTACCAGTTCATCTCTCTCTCTCTCTCTC
>LD347771.1:98139-112575 GCA_001465055.1 Ptychodera flava
ATATGCAATATCTTCTATAGTTTTCATGAAATAAAATCAAATCTTACCCCATACTCCAACGTTTTATGTCGCAAATTACCATCAAAACTAATCTCAGATTCTACCAAATATTTTCCTAGACACATTACAAAAGGCAATTCTTTGTATAAAATATATTTTATTTGGTACAGGGACATGTCAAAAATATGAGTTAGACTTTTAAGAGACAAAATATTGGTATTGAATGACTGTTACTGGCATGTTTTAAAGGGTACCGTGAAGTCAGAGTATTACCGACTCGCATTTGTTTTTGTTAAATGTGTCGTCTTGTAAGTTTTCTGCTGAGCTTACTTTGTACCATAGCCTAGATTATGGGCTGCCATTGGAAAGACAATTTATTTGGCTTTAAAATGACACATTGTAATATACAATATCTTCTATAGTTTTTTATGAAATAGGGCCAAACCTTAGCCCATACCCCAAAGTTTGATGTTGTATATTACTGTCAAAACTAGCATTTAATTTCGATAAATTCTATAAAAAAAGACAAACTTTGTATGAAATGTTTTTTATTTGTTACAGAGACATTTCCAACTATGAAAGATACCATTAACAGGATAATTATTGTGATTTAATAGCTGTTAGCATCATAGTTTGAAGGACAGCAAGATATATGTTGCTGAAACCAGTGAAATTTTATTAAACAAGTTTCCATGAAATTTATCTGCCAACCTTTATTTTATCCGTAACGCAGATTGTAGGATATCATTACACAGCTTTTATCATTTTTTATTTTAGCATATGATAAAGTGCATTATCATCTGAAGTTGTAATGAAATGGCAAAAAACTTTCCCCAGCCCTTAGTTTTATTTGCAAACTATAATTCTGTTCGAAAACTTTGCAGTTTGCGTTTTTTGGATATGGGGTAAGTCTGGTCCTATTTCATGAAAACTATTAAAGATATTTCACATTACAATATGTCAATTTAAGGCAAAATAAATTTTCTTTCCAATGAGGGCCTATAAGATAGGTTAGAGTAAAAAGTAAGCTCAGCAGATGACTTACAAGATGACACATTTAAACAAAAACACATACGAGTGGGCAAGACTTAGACTTTACAGTACCCTTTAAAACATGACAGCAACAACCATTCATTCCTACTATTTTGTCTGTTAAAAGTCTATCTAATATTTGTAACATGTCTCTGTAGCAAATAAAACAGATTTCATACAAATCATTGCCTTTTGTAGTATGTCTAGGTAAAAGTTTGGTAGAATTTGAGATTAGTAGTGATAGTAATTTGCAATATATACTTAGGGGTGTGGGGTAAGTTTTGGTCTTATTTCCTGAATACTTAAGAAGATATTGTATATTATAATATGTCATATCAAAGAAGAAAAAATACCTTTGTAACGATACCTCAATAGCCGGGTTATGTTAAAAAATAGGCTCAGCAGATGACTTATAATAAGACAGGTTTAACCAAACGTATGCGAGTTGGCAATACTGTGAGTTTGTGGTACCCTTCAAAATATGACTGTTACAGCTACAGCCTCACAATATTTTTTCTATTAAAAGTTCATTTCAAGTTTCTAACATGAACCTAAAGCAAATATACTAAATTTAATACAAATCATTGCCCTTTATATTATGTCCCGGTCAATAGTTGTCAGAATTTAAGATTTGTTTTGACGGTCATTTGGAATATAAAACTTTGGGGTATGGGGTAAGTTGTGGTCCTATTTCATGAAAACTGTAAAAGATATTGCATATTGCAATATATTATTTCAAAGAAGAGTAAATTACCTATTGAATGATGCCCAACTTGCTACATTATGTTAAAAAGTAAGCTCAGTAGAAGACTTACAAGAAGACAGGTTTACCAAAAATGTATGTGAGTTGGCATTACTGTGATTTTGCAGTACCATTTAAAATATGACTGTTACAGCTACAGCATCTGGATATTTTTCTGTTAAAAGTTTATTTCAAGTTTCTAACATTTACCTGTATCAAATAAAACAAATTTGATATAAAGCATTTCCCTTTGTATAATGTCTAGGTAGATAATTAGTAGAATTTAGGATTAGTTTTGACAGCAATTTGTGACAAAAAACTTTGGGGTATGGGGTAAGGTTTGGTCCTATTTCATAAAAACTATAGAAGATATTGTATATTACAATATGTCATTATCAAGCCAAATAAATTGTCTTTTCAATGACTCCCCATAATCTAGGCTATGGTAAAAAGTAAGCTCAGCAGAAAACTTACAAGACGACACATTTAACAAAAACATATGCGAGTCGGTAATACTCTGACTTCACGGTACCCTTCAAAACATGCCAGTAACAGTCATTCAATACCAATATTTTGTCTCTTTAATGTCTAACTCATATTTTTGACATGTCCCTGTACCAAATAAAATATATTTTATACAAAGAATTGCCTTTTGTAATGTGTCTAGGAAAATAATTGGTAGAATCTGAGATTAGTTTTGATGGTAATTTTCGACATAAAACGTTGGAGTATGGGGTAAGATTTGATTTTATTTCATGAAAACTATAGAAGATATTGCATATTGCAACATATCATTTTAAAGAAGAGTAAATTAACTTTCTAATGGTACCCCATTGGCCTCGTTATGTTCAAAATAAGCTCAGCAGAAGACTTACAAGAAGACAGGTTTAACAAAAACGAATGCGAGTCAGTAATACTGTTATTTTTCGGTACCCTTCAAAATATGACTGTTACAGCTACAGGATCCCAATATTTTTTCTGTTAAAAGTTTATTCCAAGTTTCTACTCGTACCTGTAGCAAATAACACAAAGTAAATACACAGTATTGCCTTTTGTATTATGTATAGGTAAATAATTGGTGGAATTTAGATTAGTTTTGACAGTAATTTGTGACATAAAACTTTGGGGTATGGGGTAAATTATGGCCCTATTTCATGAAAACTATAGAAGATATTGCATATTGCTATATACCATTTTCAAGAAGAATAAATCACCTTTCTAATGATACCCCATAACCTAGGTCATGTTAAACAGTAAGCTCAGCAGATCACGTACAAGAAGACAGGTTTGACAAAAATCCACGTGGGTCACAAAATCGTGATTTTGTGGTACCCTTCAAAACATGACCGTAACAGCTATTGAGTCCCTATATTTTGTCTGTTAAAATCCCATTTCTTATTCTAGGGATCCCAAGGCTTCTGAAAATTAAAGGTTTGTTATCCTCTGGGATAAGGGGGGGGGAGGTGCACGTAGACGCCCCCTCTTGCCTCGGCCTAATATATTGTTAGTAATGCTTGCTGTATATAAAGTAAGACAAGGAGGCATAGACAATTTTCCAAATACGGCTTAACAAAATTATTTTATAGAAAAATATTTAAAAATTAAATTATAACAATAGACAGTCATCTATAATCTATTTACTTGAAAGAGAAAATTGCAATATGACTATGTGTGCATGTTTTCGAGTCTTCTTTTTAAGGCTGTGCATTAGTTCATTGCATATAACAATAAAATGCCCATTCACGGTATACCAATGTAGCAAAACTTGCTATTTTAGTGACTAGGGACAATAATGCATGGTAAATACTCAATTTTGACATTTATTTTCTTCTTCAGCACATTGCAATTAGTAAATAACATCCATAAATGTGTTTGATTTGCTTCATAAGGAGGAAACAATAGTTATCGTATTTTCTTCCGGTTAAAAATACTGAGTTACCAGAAAAAATCGATTTAAAGTTATCCAATTCTATGACGTCATATTTTTTCACTAAAACTTTATGCATTTTAGAAAGACCAGTATCTAAGCTTTCTAAAACTATAAGGTATATGGCATTTCAAGCCAGTTTACTTCATCAAGGAAAGAATGTTGTACCCCAACCCCTAGCTTTTGCACACCCCATACAGATACACGCAATTCAAAATTGACTCAAGAGAAGTAATGTATAGTTAAATATCTAATGTTAACACTTTTTTTCTTGTTTAATATGTGGGAATAAATAATCCAAACACAAAAAGCTGTCAAAATTTTGCTTAATAACAAGTAATTCACAATTGTTACATGGTATTTTGGGTAAAAAAATTTCAAAATTGTCAAAAAAATTCATTTTAAAGTCGTCCTATTGTATGTACACAAATTAATTTTGCTAAAGTTGGTATTTCTCATAAAGAGCAGAATCTCAGCTTTCCAAAAATGTATGGTTTGTGCTATTTCATGCTAGTTTACTCAATGTAGGGGAGGATATAGTACCCCCTACCCCTACCCATTTTTCGCCATTTTTTGCGGTACATGCAAATCAAAAACCAGCCGAGATAGGTAGTGCATCCCAAAATATCCTATGTTAACATCTTTTTTCTTGTTCAGCAGGTCCTAAAGAACAAAAAAATACCCAAGTAGTAGGGATGTGGGGGGTGCACGGTAGCGTTAGTTCCTTGAAGTTCAACCTTCATTCCTCGTTGAAAGACAAACAAAACGATCTGTGAAAGTTTTTTTCTCTCGACCATATTTGTTTGTATCGCAGGATTACTAATTTTGTAATGGAGTCAGGTTGATTCGTGTATCTCCAGCGATCTTCACAGGATAGTTGAGCCTAGCCGGACCAGGTACGCGGGCTCTCCGATTTATTGATACCTACCAGACACTGTACACCGTCGTACGCATTTCGTGACATCGACACAGCCTTGTTTAAATCGTGTCTCGCAGTCATACTGTGATAGTCAATCTGTTTTCAAAGTTGGACCACGTATTTTGACAAGCATACCAAAAGCAGTCTTCAGATAGAAAGAACCCACAAAGTATTGAGATAAAAGTTTCATGCCCGGTTTATTGAAGTTAAAAAATAGTGTTTTCAATTGGCTTCAAACTCACAAAATACGGTTTCCAGTCACCTTAAATGTCACGATGTCAACAGTAACGACACATAAATTTGTAAACAAAGTAGGTCACGGCTACAGGCTGGATAAGGCACGATATCCTGGATATCAGCAGTTTGCATTGAGCTTATCGATTGCAAGTCACTTGAAAATCAACAGAATACACTTCAGTATAATACTTCAGTATAACTAAAATCTTACAAATTTCTTCATCATGCACATTGAAAGAAAACCTCAACCACGGGGACCGGAGCATTCAGCATCACGCAATGCAATGCCATGCTGCCATCCAACACTAAGTTCAATCGCAATCAACTTGGCTAGCAAATCGCTCGATGTTTCCATAGAATATTATCAAAAAAGAGGTAAAATCTACCGTTTCTATCACTCAGAGAGCAATAGCTGTACATGATATAATCGTCTTCTGTGTCTGAGTTGTAGAAAAGCTATCATAAAGTCTATCGACTCTCGTTGAGTGCACGGCATGGCAGCGGGGCAGCAAACCTGATTAAATATTCACGTAAACCACTGACCCCTTCTCGGAAAGTTCGCATAAATTACTGGATCTATCTGCTGTTAGGGTGGATGATGTCATTATTTTAGTCCTTATATATGGTACTAAACTGGGCTCAAAGTGTGAACAAAAAGTTTTATGGCTCGCCGAGTTCGGCAATGCGTACCTAAGATGGACAGAACGCATAGTACGCAACCATTGTATGGTATCGTAAACTTACGTGGCGCTGAGACTAGTGAGAGCGAGAGTATTGATTGTCACATTGATACCTGATAGTATCGCATCGTCCACCGTGAATTTGACCGGGGTCTTTTAGTTTGAAGCCAGTTCGCCACTCTTTCATGAGCGTGGCGAACCAAGAAGGCATTTTATTCGCCACCCAGCACTTTCTGTCGCATTTTGCGAATGTGGCGAGCGCTAGTGCGACCCTGACACTGCACACTGCACTGATGGCCTAGCATGACGTCATGTCAAGTGACCATTTTGCGGCCAATATGAATTCAGATTTTTTCTGAGGACCAGTATTTCGAGTGTTTTATGTATGAAATATAATATTTTAGAAATGAATACCAAAAATAATTGTTAATTATTTGAGTATTATGGCTTTTTTACTAAACAATAGTATAAGGTTCAAATTAAACAAAATCAGGTAATATATAGACTTTAAGATGTGTACCAAGTTTCATGAAATTTTATGCAGTACTATTTCTTGACATATCAGCCTAATTATGAAACTTCAGTGATTGACATGATACGGCTTCATGCCATGAAACAAATTGACGTGCATATGTATGAAATAGGTCAATGTCCTTGTACCAACTTTGAATGATATTGGTGGAAATATGCCTGAGTTATGGCTCTGTACATGAAAAATTGTAACTAAATCGCCGCCACGCAGCCATATTTAATCTTACTGTCTAAAAATCAACATGCATATGTATGACATATGTCAATGTCCATGAACCGACTTTGAATAAAATTGGTTGAAACTTATCAGAGTTATGGCTCTCGACATGAAAAAAACATAACAAAATGGCCACCATGTGGCCATATTGGATCATATCGTGAAAAAAATCGACGTACATATGTATAACATAAGTCAATGTCCTTGTACCAACTTTGAATAAATCCGCTTGATACATGTCTGAGTTAAGGTTCCGGACATGAAAAAATCATGAGAAAATTGTCACCATGCAGCCATATTCAATCTTATCGTAAAACAAATGAATGTGCATATGCATGACATAGGTCAATGTCCTTGTAACAACTTTGAATAAATTTGTTGAGACGTGCCAGAGTTATGGCTAGCACATGAAAAAATTGTAACATAAGGGCCGCAATTAGGCAATATTGGATCATATCGTGAAACAAATTGACGTGCATATGTACGACATAGGTCAATGTCCTTGTACCAACTGTGAATAAAATCGGTTGAGATGTGCCTTAGTTTTGGCTCCGGACATGAAAAAATCACAACAAAATGGCCGCACGGCAGCCATATTGGATCGTATCACAAAACAAATTGACGTGCACATGTATGAAATAGGTCAATGTCCTTGTACCAATTTTGAATAAAATTGGTCGAAACATGTCTAAGTTATGGCTCTGTACATGAAAAATCGTAATAAAATGGCCGCATGGCAGCCATATTGCATTGTATTACAAAACAAATCAACGTGCATATGTACGATATATAAGGTAATCCTTGTGCCAAGTTTGAATGAAATCGCTCCAAGCATCTTTGAGATATCTGCGTGAACGGACGCACGCACGCACGAACATGAAAAAAACCATAAGTCCCCCAGGACGATGTCCGTGGGGACAAAAAACAAGCAGAAAATTAAACAAACGAGAAAAGTTTCTCGAACAAAGAAAGAAAACCCAACAGCGTAAAAACCTGACGGGATACGGAAAACTAATAGAAGATGAAACAAATACAAGAAAGACAATAAAGCCCTTCGATATAGGAAGAGGCATTATATGTAGCAATTCCGAATACGAAAGATTACATTCTACGCAAATGATAGCCTGATGAAAGATGCAAACTATTAATATAAAGCAATACTGCGCGACATTAAACAGGCGGTGGATACGGCGACAAAATTATGACGAAGCAAGTTTTAAAAAAACGAAATGAACAATCTTCATCGGACACCCTGTTACCAAAACTGAAGTTACTGGCTGATCAAACTAAATCTCGGAATTTATTAAAAATTTGGTAAAAAATCAACGGAGAATGCTATAAACAAATCTGTGGATGCAGCATGGCCTCACCAGCTTTAGAAAAAGGTGAGGTCACTTTCTATGAAACAGAGAAAATTATGTTAAAACTCCACTCCGGCAAAATATTCCGATGGAAACGTTCCGATACGACATTTCCATGATTTTCGTTAGAAAAGAACACTTCTCCTTACGTTCAAATTCACATTTGAACATTCTATTGGCAAAATCTCACACCTTGACTTAGTGGTAAGAGATATAAAAGAGAATGGAGACCTGACACCTCGCTTTGTTTTTTAGTATAATTTTGCTTCATTATATTTCAGTTGTTTTACTTTGTTTTACTGATACGCATACACAGATTTGTATTTCCCGAACAAAAATTCAATCTCGTTTGACTTTACCTTGTGCAGAAATAAATATTTGTCCGCATTTCCCGCTAAAACAACGAAAATAAACCTACTAATTTTACAATAGAAAATGAAAAGTCACATTAATTTGTAGCTGAAACCGTGAACAGTGCAATATTTATTGAGGACAGAGGTAGATTCTATGCGTGAAGTTGCATTTGCTTTCTTGTATATAAAACGATTGGTGTAAGAGACGCACTACCGTCCAATATTTTATTTTGCTTTATATTTTACTTCGGTTTTAATTGCTCCATTATATTTTATTTGTTTAGCTTCCTTTTACTAATACACGTACAAGGATTTTAATTCCCGAACATGAAATCAGTGTCAGATAACTTAACGGTAACGTAGCGCATTCAATATCGATATCCACTCGTGTTTGTAGGCAATGTTGTGGTAGTAGATAGGAATGTGGATGTGCGAGAATGTGACGGCATCCCTTTCAAACATTGCGTCGCATTTAGTAAGTAACCCGCACTCGGTACACAAAACCTGTTAAACTTCAGTAATCTGAATAAATAGCGTGAAGTTCTTGAGCAAAGTAGTATAAGAAGGCTAACTGGCAAGGAAAGGAGGGCCAGATTCGTCGAATAACGTTCCTAGGTGCACCGTACGGAATCCGGTTAAGCACCTGCCTACTTTCTCTATGACCTGTAGCTCTTGTTTTACCATCAGACCAAAATACCCAGGTGAAACCTTTAGCTATTATCAAACTACAGCCCTGCTGACTCCCGATTGGGAGCGCCCAATTCTCCGCAAAAAGACAATTGATTTTTAATCCACAACCGTGATCGATCTCAGTTTTGAGCACGCCCAACTTGTTAAGATACGCGATGTGCTGAGATACGCTTCTAAACTTACGCAAAGCCAGCTTTTCTGACTCTATGTTAGAGGACAGACTACATCAGCTGCCATTGTGAATCTCGATGTGCAATGATTTCTGGGTAGCGTTCAAATCATGAAGCAGGTCAACTTATGACGGGATAATAACGTAGGTCAAATAATTGCAAGTTACGATAATTTCAAAAATCGAACAATGTAGGCCAAATAATGACATAAAATGACCAAATCGCCAACTAAAGGCATAATTATGATGAGAGAAGTTCCAAATCAAGACATCAATGCTGAATAATGGCAAAACAACCGAATTAACCAATAAGTTCATTATAATGTCAAGATCGTGATCATGACCAAATAATCACACGATAAAGGCCAAATAATGACATTAAATGACCAAATCATAAAATAATGGCATAATAATGATGGGGTAAATTCTGTACCAAGACACTATTACTAAATAATTGCAAACCAACCAAATTACAATATAAGTTCTTAATAATGTCATTATTATGTCATGATATCCAAATAATGATCAAATAATGGCATAATAATGACCAAATAGTGATACATTTAAAACCAAATCACCAAATAATGGAATAATAATGATGAAATAAGTTCAAATAAAGGTATCAAGATAATTTTGGCGGTGTTCTTACCCTATTAGCGCATAGTATAGTGACCTGTGAATTTGGGGTTGTTTCTAGGCATACCACTCCCTCGGAAAAAAACAAAATATCGCTCATTAATCAGCTTTGGTGACTGCATGAAATGATGACGTGGAGTGTATGTATATCGATCCCGTACTCGATCTACCCACCAATGCAACCTATCTGTAGGATGCAGTGGCAGGAAGATCGATAAATTGAGCAGAAAATCCATCGATTTAGCAGGCCACCCAGGGCACGGGTGTCTGTGAGTGTACACATCAAAAAGAAATAGTCAACGACAAAATGACTTGCGATCACTCTACGATCGCTATGCAGTGCTTAGATGCTACTTCCATATTTCTAACACAATCAAGTACAGACAACAGTTCGAGTAGATTCTTATTCTCGGACCACAGCATTTTACACGACCTAGCACCAGGTTTTCTAGACATTCTATCCAGAATAGTTGTAACTATCTTAGTTGTAACCTCTATTAAGATGGCAAAGATGATAAGCTTACCCTTTATGTTGTTGATGCTTTCAATCATAGAGATTCTGCCACAGACCAGCTCGTGGAAAACCTCTGCGTACCTAACTCGCTCGTTTAAGGTTCACTTCAAATCTGTTTCCCAAATTTTTACTGCTTTCAACACGTGTTGAGATTCATTCATAGCCATTAAGCAGGCCAAGAGAAAAATTAGAGTAAAAATAGCAAGTCAATATGGTGTAGGACTGAGCAAAAATTATCATGCTGGAATGCCATGTATTATGTTCACCGGCGATGTTTTGGTATGTTCTCCTTAAGTCTGTCACTGTATGTCTCACGAGAAGCCACCCGTCTCTTGTTAGATCACACTGTAGAAATGTTTTTGGCGACTCAGGCTCAAGGGGAACTGTATGTTGAGCAAATACTTCACAGCCACTCAATATATGCTTACTTTTCTATTGAATTTTCTCTAAGACTTTCATCAAATGCAGATATATAGAAAGGGGGATAGACACGGTCTGTCACAGCCATCAGGTCCTAATCAGTTTTGTAACGAAGCACACACCTTTGGTCCCTGCTAGACAATACAGCAATTATTATGCATGTGTAGAATGTAAGATAACTTCATGCATACTCTGCACTGGACGAGAGCGTCACTTTTATCACGGACTATCTTTTACGTCCATGCTGTTATCTACACTGTAAAGTCAAGTGTTCAAGGATAGAACACAACTTAAACGCCTTTTTTAACACTTTTTGAACGCGTCTAGACGTTCAGAAATTTAACAATACGTGTTCAACCAATGTGCAATTTTTGAACACACGTGTGTAGATTTTGAACACTCCGTGTTCACCAGGCATTATATTGAACACTATGGTGTTCCATATCTGAACACACGTTGCACATGAAATGTGTTCAAAAAATCGAACGCATTTACGCGTTCAAAGGGCTGTAACACTTTTTGAACGCATGGACGCCGTTCAACGATAAGTGCGTTAAAGATTAGAACATATGATATGCACTTGTTGAACACCTTTAATTTGGGGCGTTCAGGGGGAGTTCAAGCCTGGAAATAACAAAACAGATCGCAGATATTCAGTTAAATTATTTTATTTAAAAATACACAAAAATTCCTTAAGTAGAATACAATTATTTAGAGTAAATTGGGCAAATAAACATGGTCACTTTGTAAAGTTTGTCAGAGGAAAACACCAACGATGTAAACACCTTCCTATCAAAACATAAACAAAAGAAAATCCTCATAAACACTGTAGATCGTTTTCAAACAATATGAACAAAGTAATGACAAAACAGGTTTTACTTAAATATTCTGGATTACATTATATGTTCATAATCTTAGTTGTAAAAACGTACAAAAACATTTGTTCTGAAAAAGCTCACAATTTGGCTTACTTGAATACATCATATTCTGATAATTCCTTATGTCTTAAAAATGTATGGAAGTCTTTAATGTCTCAAAAATACAAATTTGCGTATTTCATCATAACTTGTACATATATGATTAGGATAAGCCCTGGAAACCTGTACTCAGATATAAAAGGAATCGTACCGGCCGTTTTGAAGAAAAAGCTTGGGGTGTAAAAATTTGAGGACGATGCCACACATTCACCTATGATATAAGCCCTGCGTCCTTAACAGGAAGGCTAAAACAGTAACAAATCGAGAACAAAAGACGTGTTGATCTACAATACAAAATAATCTAAGATTTGGTAGCAGGCTATAATCAACTAACTGTTACTGGAGCATAAGCTTTCAAAGACGTGAAGTCTCCTTCATCAGATGCAAGAGTGGAATGAAGATTTGAAGCCGAAAATGACAGAAAATTCAGAGTGAATGTAAATTTCAGAAAAATTCAGAAATTCAGATCAGTGTACATTTTTCACTGTGAATTTTCTGTCGCTTTCTGCTTAAATTCTTCTTTTCACCCTTGCATCTGATAAGGGAGACTGCACGTATTTGAAAGACCATTCTCCAGAACAAAAAAACAGAAACTTATAAAAATTCAGTTACTGACCCTCGAAAGTTTAAATCAACATTAGAGATGAACTGAGATTCTCATGCTTCTTTCCAGACAGCTACCTATACACTCATCTTTTTCACTTTCTGTACCATCAGCTTCTGTAACAACTCTTCGATTTCACGTTGATCCAACTTTTCACATCCTGAAAATAATGCAACAATAGGTAACATGAAACTTCAAATGAAGTACAAGGTGGCCTTTAAGGTCAAGGAAAAGGGGTGACTTTGGTATACACTGCTCTTTTCGATAATGTTACAAAATATTGGCTTCTTCTTGTCATCAACCGATGAAAAGTAAAAAAAGCCAACTCTCATCGATCGCGCTCGCGTTAAGGGTCATCGCTGCAGTTCTTCGGTGATGACCCTTGACCCGAGTGCGATCGATAGGTCATGGCCAAAAACACCGCTGCGTATTCACGGCTAGTGTATGGTCTACCAGCCACTGAAAGAAACAAGGATTATTCACGTATTTTAGGTATTCCAAAGTACTATACAAATAATTTCAAAGGATAATAATACAGATGCTTCAAAATTTAACACCTTTTACTATTTTGGACAGAAAAATTACCCTTTCTGGTCTTGCTTCCGCACGATCACGACTTCAACGTGCGTTTACAAGAAAAATGTCGCAACTTCCGTTTTGATGCATGACGGGATAAGAAAAGGTACCAAACTTGAACATCAAGTGTTAAGGAGTAGAACGCCTTTTGCACGCCGATGTTAAAATTAAAACGTTCATTGTGGTTATCTGATTTTTTCTTCAAAATTTCAAAATTTCAACCCGTAAAAAACGTATAAAATTATTTTGTATACTTCCTTTTTTAGAAAAAATATGCTTTCAGCAATTTTAGACCGGAGATATTTTTCACTTAGTGGGAAATTCGTTACATCAAAATCCGTGTACAATTGCCGGACAGCGAGGCAGTACTAAATTTAATATAGCCATAGTGAAGTGAAAAACATCAAAGATTGTTAATTGTTTTACAGTATTGTAAAATTTCTGTAATGCTGAGTTTTTGAACACTTGAAGGAGATAGCTGTTAACACTACGTGTTCAGGTTTAGAACATCATTGTTAATAATATGAACACTAGTGTTAACAATATGAACACTAGCCGTTCAAATTTGAACATCGAAATCTACATTTTGAACGCGTAAAGACGAGTCTGGCCTCCGCTATTTTTACAGTGTAGATTTCTTTGTCCGCATTACTCTTAAATACACAGGGACATTATCGCTATCTTTTTACCCCTATTTCACCAATATTGCTGCAAACGAGCATTTACTGATGTTGTTCGATTTATTGAAAGATGTCTCAAAAATGGTCGCAAATAGACAACTTTCATTCAATTTTGCCTACACTGTGTAGAAAAACCTCGGGTCAGGGGTTAACAGTAGCCCACCTAAAACCTCTGACCCGAGGTTTTCTACACAGTATAAATTCTCTAGTACTAAATTTTGTACGGTTAACCCTGATTTTACTTTTGATTTGATGAGAGAAGGTTTCATTGAGGACATTTTAAGCAAAAGTTTACGTCATCTACTTTCAATGTGCATACTTAATTGACTTTATTTCGGGTTCTTTTTGATATAAAATTCCCTTTTCAGTCTCACAGTATTTTCTATTTCCCTGTACTTTACCTTCAAAATGTTCATCCCCAACGCAACAAATCTCAAACCCCTTCTCCAGAGGCTTGTTTGTGAACGCAGAGTAATTTTTTTCCTATTTGTAGTGAATAAGGCTGCTTCGCGAAAATCTACGGATTTTTTTGTGTAACGACAGCGTTATTCTTCATTTGACATATTCAAATAAAATGAGTCGGCACTTATGTCAGATGTGAATTATGTGGAACCTCCTTCGATATGTTGCCTATCTCCTCGGGAAGAAATATGCTGAGTCATCACTAAAGGGAAAGTTTAAAATACGGTAGGAAAATATCTTGCTTGTCCGTTTAACGCTGTTAGACGTAGAGTACGTTAGCAATATTATTGCAATAATATAGACCTTGTAAACGTCTTGACAATGGTGGCTTTACAGGTCAAGTTAGTTCGAATTCCATTTGCTGGTTTTCCCGTAAAAATATTCTGTTAAATCAATAATAAAAAGCGACAACAATATGGGCGTACATCCTATAACAGAAAAAGGACAAACAAACTATGATTGATATAAGTATATAAATTGGTTAGGCACGTGCACTTAATGAATACCAATTTAATACAGCGATGAAATGAAATCACATCGTGGTGTTGTCCCTGAGATGAAAAAATAAATTTTTAAACAGATGTTGTTCTGATGTTGTTTCGATTGTGATGTCTGACTAATGAAAGTGCTGCCCATTTCAGCTTGCTAACTGCCAGATGGCCAGGTCATCGTTAGCTTCTGTCTTGTTATAGTCCGTGGGCTGGAGGGG
>LD347772.1:0-26510 GCA_001465055.1 Ptychodera flava
CTCTCCGAGATTTGTGATCAAATCATTGTTTGACTTTGAGCCAATTTAAATGTAGGCGATCATTTGTCCAATAATTTACGTGAGCCACACAGCAAATTGGCCTTCATATTGTCGCTCCAGACAAGAAAAGGAAGTCTGGCCACAGTCAGTGATCATGGTCTGGCTCAGAGAAATTTACGGCGAATGAAGCTAAATAAATTGGAGGGCAATTATTACCAATTCGTTTTTGTGGCATCGTAAAACGATCGATGGCGATCACTGTACACAAGACACTTGCTAAGTTTACGTTGTTTGCTACAAAGTTGTACAGAAATTTGACCCTTCAACAAAGTGGGTCACAAGCTTTACTTTGATGTGAAGATGTGTAGATTTATATGCTTGAACTGCAAGTGCAACAAATTGTTGGCCGGTCTACAGTCCAGAAATTTACGTCTGAAAAGTTAGGTCGACACTTGTCTTACTCGTGCTCAGTGTAACCACACTGTGGCTGGGACAGTTACCGCTGCATAATTTATGCATGTCAACATAATGACAATTTCCAGTTGGAGATAATGAGCTATTGAGGGCAAACCTGTGTGGTCTGAGACGCGCCTCAGGCGTGCCCGAGGCGTGCCGGAGGCGAGCCCGAGGCGAGCCCGGATGGTGCGTTAGTTCTGCTTTGAACTGTATGCCTGTACACAGTCACTCTATCATTGTCTTCTCATTGTCTGTCTGTACTACATGTCTATTAACACATTTGCACAGTATATATATATGTGAATATACATATATGTACATATGTACATACAGGGACTATGATGTGCATATGTTTGCACGTTCATGCCTGTTACAATGTAAAGACATAAATAATGCGTGTCCATCTCAACACATCTTGTTTCCCTGTACACCTGTAAAAACGTTTTCCAGTGTGTTAACTTATTATTTTCCATTTGAAGCCTCGTGTTTCAATTAACACCAATGCAGTTACAAATATTTTAGTATGCTTGCTATGACAATGGGTCAAAATTTCCACTAAATTCATGACAAGCATTGTAACATATCAATTGTAATGACAACCACCATTGCTCATACATTTACCACTGGAGTAAAATTACCAAGCTGTTGTTAGTTTGAAATAGAATAAATTATATGCAGCAAATAAACATGACTATCAAAGTGTTCATCTTAATTTGTTCAAAGCCTTGACAAGGAGTAAATTATTTTACCTACAATTTTATGGCATTAGAATATTCATGCAACAGTGTCGCTTAATGTTTTTGAATGTCACTGACACTTGGTTCATAAAAGTAAAATGCAAAATTGCTAGAGTGAGCATATGTTACTTATAATATTATTAGTGAAGTATCTTAAAGGTACCCCCTTTTTACTCAACATTTTGGAAACTTCAAGCTCAACTTAGATGGGTACACCTCAAACCGCACCCCCCCCTGTGTAAATGATGAGTTTCTCCTTGCACCATAGGTGTGCATGTTTGAATGTTTGACCCATTGTTAACTTCAAAATAGATGACCTAGGCCTATACCTTCAACTGTTTCATCCGATGTTTTGTTTACAGCTTGTCGGGTATTCCTTCTCGTCTCAATTGCAGATTGTTGCATTGCATTCCTTTGTAAAGCTGCTGGCAGTGCTGCTGCTGCTATTAGCCGCGATAAGTACAACGTTCATATGATTTGAGGCAGATCGTCCAACGTGCTGGGATTACCTCCGGGGATTACCTCCATTGAAAAGTACCTGCCGTGTGCCGGTGCAGTAACGATCGGTGACCTGAGTCAAACGATGGAAGTAGCAAACTAAGTCAAACATCGCATTTCGGCATGGTTGAGACATCTCGCTCCTACTCTCACAGTCAAAAGAATCTTCGCAGCCGCCTTTTCTTTGTCCTTGAGTGCAGCTGTGCATGCTTTGGTATGTAAGCTGGGTGTGTTGTGACGTAACTGTATATACTATTAAAATAGGCAGGGGTCAGTTCCTTGTGCCATGCCGCCAGAAAAAATATTGCAATCTTAAATCTGAAACTATATCACAGGACGAAAACACAGTAGTGATTGTAAGTGATATACAATAGAATTATACTCAAGAGAGAAAAGCACACCTAACGCTTAACAGGCAGTACAAGATCTGATCCCCACTGCCCTTTCCTTTTTACGATGGACTACCCGACCCTTGACCTTCACTAAGGTGAAAGGTAAATATGAACCGAATCTCGACACACACACACAGAAACCGGCGGAACGCATAAGCCATGTCACGGTTTTTGTGGAGGGACCGTGGTCATGTACAGTGGCTGCGTGCACGATTTTATGGAGGGACCATGCTGCGTATCATACCATCGTCAAAGATTCGCACAATTCAACATTTATTCGACCATTCTTCAAGGCGACAGCTTACCCTGCTTTCCTGGTGACCATCATAACGTGCCATTACATTGTCAACCATGGTCGATGATGTTTTGACCATCAGTGACAATGACTGCTGACCGTCATCCAAACTGACAATGTTTTGACAATCATCAACCGACGTTTACTCAACATGGTCTTCACATGGTCAAGAAAAAAATAATGACAATGAAACATGGTCATATTATGGTCATCACATTGACAATGATTTGATGATGACTGACTGTCATATGGTCACTGTCAAAACATGGTCATTAGATGGTCAAGGAAAAGATTGTGACCATGAAACACTGTCATATCATCATCACCACATTGTAAATGATTTGACCATGTTTGATGGTCACAATCTGTCATGATAGATACACAGTCAAAACACTGTCATTACATGGTCATGGAAAAAATTGTGACCATGAAGCACAGCCATATCATCATCACCTCATTTGACCATGTTTGATGGTCACTTTTTTTTTTTTTGACCATGGAATGAACATGTTTTGACAATGATCATCTTTGACAATCAATGATTGTTTAAACGCGGTCAGAACTGGTCAAGGAAAAAATTGACCATTAATTAGATATTATTCGAAAAATACGAGTGACGTAATGACCGTGTCACCACGAGTCGAAGACAAGTGGTGACACGGTCATTACGTCACGAGTATTTTCCGAGCTGAACGAAGAAAAATATTAGGGAATAATATACTTATCACATGCACAAGCCAACAATATTCGTTATTTTTTGCAAAATAAAATAAGTTTTCCATGACGATTGCGCGTTTAAACTTTTGAACTACTTTAGGAATAAATATCAGTACGCCGTGCACAAGTTGTCAATCATTTCCAGTCGTCCGTCGTGTGCGTTAGCGCTCACGTTGGTTCGTGTGTGGAGCAAATGACAGCTCTCGGTCTACACGTAGGCTACCTTCCGCAAAGTTATACTCTATTTCAAAGATAGCATAGTCCTAGAAATTTATCACAGACGAAGATACGCTATTTTTCGGGAACAAATATCGACTGAATCGCGACGGCGCGAACACTGTAAACGTCGCGCCTGACCCTGTTTGCATTGCGTACGGAACCCACGGTAAGCTTACACGCGACCAGCTTTGAGTTCGTTGTTTCCGCAAATTATTCACGTAATTCCTTTGGAATATACAGGCGGCACACTCTTGTGTTTACATTGTTCGGATTAGTAATGTCGTAGTCTGTGAAAATATCGATTTCATTACATGACTTTTGATCGTGGGAGAAACATCGGCCGCCATGTTGTTTGTTTACATATTTACGAGCACATCGAAGATCGACAAAAAAAAGGTCTGACGCACCAAAATTGGTGACATAGACGCGGGTTGTCGTGACGTAGAACGACCAGAGAATAAATCCCGTATTTTTTGTTCGGAGACGACAAACTTGGCTTGTGCATGTGATAAACATATTTATCTCATTGTCCTACTGATTAAGATAGATTTGACCATATTTGATGGTCAAGACCATCTAATGACCATGTTTATACGATCATTTGTAGTTGAAAATCAGTTATTGTAAATTTGTTTGCTGTCATTGTAAATCTGATAGTCTGAAATATTAAAACTATTGACCATGAGTCATAACACATTCACCTCAGCATCATGCAATTACATCACACTCTTTGTTGAATATTACCATTACTGACAGAGCATTAATTATTGAGTCATAGTAATTGTAGACTAAAATTTACGACAAGTTACCATGAAGCAGAGACATATCATCTCCATAACATCTTCAATGATACTGATTGATTAGCTGTAGACTACTGTCAATCATTATCTTATTAACTGTAGATTGCTGATGAAAAAAAGAGACTGTATAACATAAATAAAACCAAACAGACAAGGATTTTACCATTATTTACTTTTATTTTACAATTATTTTTGACAAAACTGATTATACATTACGGTAAAAAAAATGTTGACAAAGAAAGACTGATGTAACAGAGCAAGACCTATTCACTGTTAACAAATTTTGACTACCTCAGCCAAATTATAGCAAGACCTTGTCAACCACAAATGACACTAACTTATCAAAAAATTCTGATAGACTCTACAATAAAATAGCAAAAGCTTTGTAAACTTTTAAGCAAGTTACTTTGAAATGAAATCTGTACTTACATGTAGTATTCTTCCATGTTTTTACATGAAATTGAAAGCTACAAGAGGGCAATAAATTTGAGGTTTAGTCACATGGGAAAACTAATTTCATCAAAATCAATTTTCAAGCTCCCTCAATAGCACTTTGTGATCACAGTACACTTTAATACCAAATAATTTACAGATGCTATTATTCATAAGCATAAGGTACACCATGCAGAAAACTGCTATTATGAAAAATGGAAATATACCTTCTTTGAAAACCATTCACATATATGATTCACATCTTTTTGCTTTTTACAATCATAAATGATCCTTGATGAAAAGAATGACAATCTTTGCAGGCTTTGCAACCTCCTCTGGAACTCATTATCATTCAAATACGTGTTGGATAAGTTCTGATTTGTTATAATTTTGTTTTGAAACAACAATTGGTATTTTGTCTATAGTATGTAGAATATTCATAAACACCACTCTTTACTGTTAAATAATGTTGTTCAGAAGTCTGTGGAAACTCCTTCCTAATGTAATTACATTTTTTGTAACAGATGAAGATTCTCTATGTCAAATCTTTACAATTTTTAAAAAATTTAATCTGCCCTTAGACTTCACTGATCTGATTGACATATGTAGAGATACTTGTAATTTCTAACACCTATATATGTAGAAAAACAAGTGTTACTTGGAAGTTGGACTTACAACACCCCCATACACACATTCTACCAATTCTAGTGTCTGTCTAAATCAACGTGTCAAACAATATACAAGGAAATTGACAGAACTATTTGAGTACATTTATAGTTATACAGCCCCTTTGGCTACATTTTGCCTTATTTTCCTGAGTAGAGTACTTATCAGGCCCATGAGCAATTAGTGCCTTTCATCAACAAGAACTTGAAACTGCATTTTATTTGAGTACACTATCGCCAAAATGGTTGGGAACTTTAGATACATAACAAACACCACCAAACTTCCTAAAATCAATGGAAAAGAATCTTTTCCATTGACCCTTACAGGCCTGATTTTCCTTGGACTTTTGACTTCAGTAAGATTGTTAACTTTTAGCTATGGAAAGTGATGGAAAGGATATAACATTGCATGAAGGTTTATCCCTTGTGTCAGACTATTTCTTGTACAGAACATAGTATAGTAGTTTGAATGACAGACTAACAGATACAGGCTGACCAACACAATTGGGATTATATCTTCCTGGCTGAAATTTTTTCAATGAACTTACATGTCTGTAACAGGCAGAGCTGACCGAGCCAGAATACCAAGACAGTGCCAGAGGTTTGAAAAGATTTCAGCCAGGGGCTCCATTTCTTTGCGTCTAAATCCTATGCAGTAAAAATTGAGTCGGACTTAGAAATAAGCCTAAACCATGTAATATTGAAGTTCTAATTTTACTGTCTAGGATCATACATCTAAATACTATCCATATATGCAAAAGGTTGTCAGGCTTGAAAGGGTTAAAATGTCACATTTACAACTAACCAGCTTTTTTTGAAGATACGCATTCAAAGTAAGGTTACACAACCACAAACACCATAGAAAGAACTAGAGCTTTCATCTACGATGAAACACTTTGTGCTGATTTTTGGAACATCACGTTTTGTCCAAGCAATTTGAGTCAAGGCATTGGCTTTACTGGTTCTATCAGCAAGGTACTATGACAAGACTGATTTATTTGAGTACACCATAGCCAAAATGGTTGGGAACTTTAGACACATAACAACCACCACCAAACTTCCTAAAATCAATGAAAAAAAGCTTTTCCATTAAAATGTCAGCTTTACAACTAACTGGTGTTTCATCTGTACAGTCGACACGGAAAATATGATGCCCAGCATTTTGGAAGATATGCATATTCATTGAAAGCTTTACACGGTTACCAATAGCATAGACACAACTACATGTACCAGTAGAACTTACATCTATGATGAAGCATTTAATACTAATGATACTTCCATCAGAACATAGACCGACATGACACTGACGTTTTACCATCTTTTTGTAATCTTTGCAGTAAAACTTTTCTGAGCGAACTTGAACTCGCAAATACTTCTTTAATGTGCTCGGGTCATCAACTTCACAGCAACCAGAAAATAGATCAATGTCATCCTGCTGCAGGGGATGTTGACCACCAGCAACAAAAACATTATCATACCGTACTACAGACTTCCACATCTTTGAATACCTAGATTGCAATCTGTTTATGTATTTCTTTTCTGGCTCTTTTATTTTCTCCATATCGAGGCCTGACATGCAAAAGAAGCTCTGATGCTTTGAGACAATCTGCTTGGTGACATCACCAGTACCATGAGCATATTGAAGTAGCTTAGAGTTTGCATCTTCGAATCCGAAGCAACTCCAAGCAAAAAGGGGGCCCCAAAATCTTACATAGGATGCCAAATGAACCCCGATATTGTGAACATTAAGGCCACAACTGCCTTCACCATACAATGCAGCATAATTACGATAAAAAGTATCTAAGAGTATCTCAGCCCGCTTGATGTCACCTTCACTGATATTTTCTGAGAGGAGAATATGTATGCCTTCGGAAAGATAAGCAAAATGCTCCAGGTAAGCAGCAGGCAGATGTCCATGAAGGCATGGGATTGCATAGTGTAACAGCCATGCATGTAATTCATTAGCCTTGAAATGCATGTAGTGCTTTTCCATGTCTCTTGGTAATCGCACAACATAATCTGGTGGGGTTATAGAGGACAACTTCTTTGAAACGGACTTTAGATGATTACCTATGAAGTATGGTTTCTTGGAATTTGTGCTCGAAAACCATTTGTACATTAAAGTTTTTGTAGTACCAAGTAACACACCATGCATGTAATCAGGAACGACACCTTTCACCAGATCAAAAGACGGCAGTGAGTTAAGACCAGAAGGACCAATGATACCCATCTGCCGATTACGTTTTGTGGCATTTGGAACTTTATTACTCAAAATATCTTCAGCAGTTCTTGTTGCTGGACGTTCACCATGTGCATGATACGGATAATAACGTGTGTGGCCTTTACCCTGCTTTACGACAATGCCTGGCTCTTCACATGTGATACAGCCATACATTCCATTATGAGCAGACATGTTTACAAGATATGATTTGGCCTGTAGGTCAAGAGTGGCCAACAGTACACGTAACCGTGATATGACTATCGTGTCACTACCATGTGGCCTAAAAGTCACACCATTTGTAGAAAGATCTTTGATTGTATCAGCCAGGCCATTCATGAACGCGTAAAATGGGGGATTCCCTTTCCCTTGCCACAAGCCAGCCAAAATCATATTCTCCCTAGCAAGGCGCATTGATGCAGGTAATTCATTCATGGCCAAAAATATAGGCCATAGTTTGCCACCTGTTGATGAATACAGTGGTATACCATCACTGTTCAGTGTAAAACTCAGATTTAAGTCATTTGGATCCAAAAATTGCCCTGGTGATGTTAACTTTCTATAACAGGAACCATCTATGATATCAGTTAGCGTTTCTCTATTTGGTGTATTTTGCAAGTGTTTTTTTGTATCTATTATACTACTCCAAACAGAAGACCGTTCCAACAGTGCCTTCACTTGAACACCAATATCAGCAATCACAAAAAAATTACGAGGCTTTCGGGATGAAGAACTTTGGCCAGCAACTGAACCCTTGTAACGCAACCCAGTACAATTTACTGAAGCACACAAAAAAGAATCAGGATCCTCTGGGAATGGTTGTTTGCATTCTGCGCAGTAATGTACTGTATGAAATGAACCACCTAAGTTCACCCTTGAAAATAAATCATAGTATGACTTGATATCAGCCAAAGTAGACATCGGACACAAAATTTTCAACATGTGCAGCAGATCATCTGTTGCTGCTCCTGTTAAACTGTGTCTGTGCACAAATGCAAGGACAGCAAGAGCTTGTGCCTCATGCCTCGGCAGGGAAGCTTCAGTAATATGATTATCTTCAATAAAAGAATCAGAGTCACTTTCACTGATACAAGAATCATCAGTTAATATTTCATCTGAATCACTTATTTCATCTGAATCACTTAGTGAACTATCTGAACATATTGTTTCATTTAAAACAGATTCACAACATGAATCGTCTGAGCTGGATGTTGTTGAAATATTGAGATCTTTCACATTGTCTGTTTGGGAATGTTCTGGTGTGTATGCCGAATTACTTTTAGAGTTATCATCATCTTCATGCTCAAAAAGCTGAAATTCTGACAAAGGATACTTTTTTGTCGTGTCATCCATGTTTTCACACATATCAGATTGTACTATATTACAACATTGGGAATGAATGTCAACAAAGCTGTTTTCTTCCATACCAGTATTGGGCTGTACAGCTTCGATTTCATTCGTCTGAGCAGCAGATTTGGCACGCCTGTATAACAATGTGGTTCTAGGAATTGGAATTGTAGGATCATCAAGATACTTCTTCTTTTTCCTGGGAGCAGGCTCTGAAAACAAAATCAAATTTATTACATATCAATTTCAGATCATAGCTATAGGTTTTATGCTAAAATCAGAATATGAACTATCTTCACAATTTATGCAGTGACATTTTGCAATTTGTTGCATTTACAATCAGTTAGAGTACAATCAGTTATTCAAAGAGTAAACTTTGCCTAAAATAAATACCATCATATCATACACTAAAAAAGTAATTATCTAAAATCAACATTGCCACTTTGATCACTCATTGGAGACAAGCAGTACCAGAGAAGAACCGTCAATCACAATGGGATCAAACAATTACTATGTATAAGGGATCATATGTAAAGAATGAATAAGCACAAAGAATGAAGAAGCAATCAATATTGTGGAAAAATACTTGACTAATGATTACTGTGCCTAAATTTTATGTCACTTTGATATATATACCGGTACAAAAGGCATCCCTGCTCCTGTACCGGTATACCGGTATGTATAGTGAGTCCATTGTGACATTGTTGATAAATAAAAAAAGATTTTGTCATTATTAACAATGCTGAATCCACTAAAAGGTTAAAGGAAAATGTGTATAAAAATAAGTTTTTACCTTGCCCATGTGCAGCGGTCAAGTGTGAACAAAGACGTTGGTGGCTGCTCAAAGTCTTGTCACATACATGGCATACATGTACATGTGCACGTTGTTGCTTCATGTTGAAACCTGGTTGGAAAGAAAATGACACATTCAAATTCTGTACAAATCTCCTGTAATCATTTTCTTGTAACATCAGTGAAAATTATAGTACTTCATAGAGCTACATATAAATATGAAAAACACACACACGAAAATTAGCACAATGTAATTTGATTGCAGCAAATAAAAATTTGTATAAAAATTTTAGGTCAGAAAAGCTGAGCGGTTATGTCCTTAATTAAATTTCCTATTCAAATACAAAGTGTGGGTTTTTCATGAAAACCTTAAAAACCTAAGCGGGTGGGGACGCAAAACAAAGAATTTAATTACTTTGGCCTAAGCCAATTGTGACAATTCGGCATGGATGATGATGTTAGAACTCAATCAATCAGCTGAGCGAGTTATCCGTGTCGTTCTATTACAACTTCAGCAACGTGGAACGTACGTGTTATGTGTCAATGTCTCACTATGAATTATTTTCTCACAAAGGATACCTACTATGGCTAGATTGACCTTGATCTGTACCTGTAAATGGTGAATTTTTGCTCGATGAATTGACTTTTTTCGTAATTCTCGGGTACTTCAGTGATATTGAAAGCCATGCCCATGTCACTATTGGGTTTTCATCGTTTTAATCATTGCAGCGAACCACGAGAAAGACGTTGAAAATAACTATAGTTAAATCATAAGTAAACTGCAACCTTTATGTTACATTTTTACTAATGCGAGATTTCGTATGCCGCACAATGTGACTGGCCGGTTTCAATATTCCGACATCGGCTTCACCGCTACATTTACTCTGCTCTACTATGCATGCTTGCTATACACAACCGGCAGCCAGCCGTAGTATTGCTGCCACTCGACGAGACTAAACTCAAACTTACCAGTTTTCGTCAATCCACATTTCAGAAACCGATTGGTCATTTTGATGTCACAAAAAGTTGCCTTTGCCACAAATATCTCGATAAAAAGACTTTCATCGTGGTATCACTGACATGAACGATCTCGTCAGACGACTGAACACGGTTTTGAAAGCCAAAACCATAACACAGTGAAGATTTACAGGGGCATGTGTCTGTCAATCTGATTGGCCGATATTGTTCAAGATTGTGCACAGGTCCAATCATAATATGTCTTATAAGGGCTCTTATTTGAATGAGGTCATTCACGTATGTAGCTGTGTAGGAGGCCCTCAATCGCATCCTTCGTACATTACGAAGTGATGGTCGAGGCCATATTTCTGTGTTATGGATTCGCAAGTTTGGCGATTAAATTTGGATAAAAATCCTCTCGCCAATTGAAAGTTGCGTGTGTCGTCATAAATATGGAGTATGCCCAAAAATCACAATTGAATATTTTTGAAAATAAACGGCGAATTTTTCACTCTGTAAAATTAGGAAGTAAGTCAAACTCGCACTTTCTTGTCTTTCATTGACGGGGTACAGCGTTTTGATCCTATAATTTACATCTGAAAAGAAAATATTAGGATTGTCATAACAAAGGGCGGGGATATAGCAATTCTGATGACGCCATTGGCCAGCGTTCTAAACTTATAATGAATTTATGCTAATAAATAACTCCAAATATAGTCGATCGATCTGATTGGAGACAATTTCGTCATGAAAGCGAGGCTCACAGTTTGGCGCGGGCAGGTAAATACCGTAGCAGAAGAATTTATTTGAGCGCGTTCAAGGCATTCGGACGATCGACAATGGAGCACGAAACTATGGATTTGAGGCTTAAATTTTCTGACCCCGCTGTTAAAAAAATAATCGAATCCGTCAAGCACCATGGCTCAAACTATGTATGCCTATTTTGGGCCGATAACCACTTTGGCAGCGTACCGGCATCACAAATTATAATTCCAAGACGAACTGAGGGGATACAGTTGGAACCAGGAGATCGGATGATGGTTGAGTACGGCAACGAGGAAATCACTGCTATTTTCATAGCGCAAGGTAAATATTTTCGACTGTACAATCGCAAACAGATTAGACGTTGTGTAATTGGATAGATAGTTTGTTTTTCGGGGCGCATCACATCAATAAACAGCATATACTAACAATTTATTCTTCTTTGGTGGATATTTTATCGTCAGCTTTCATGTTTTTCGCGCCTAAAACACTGTACTGTGTACACTCTATCCACTATTTACTGGGTTGGTAAACCAAACTCGGGCGTAACTTGCGCATAAATGCTGATCGTTGGTATCTTTTTGTGATATTTCTGAAACACTGCTTATTTGTTATAAATTCTGTGAATTTTTAGTCTTCGTGTGCGTGAAGGGCTTCAAAACACGGAAATCTTTCTTTGACGTTTAAAACTAATTATGCGTATGATTCGATGTTACTTGTTTCTCAGTCGCATCGGATTTTCTAGTCTCTATGCTGCTTATCATTTTGGAAGATTTGTCACAGGCTTAAACGCCCAAATGCATTCTTTAACCATTTTGTGTGGCTATGGGAGTTTTTTAACATTGCAGTGAACGATATTTTGTCATCCTTCGATTTACATTATTTACAATGTACTGTTCGCAGATTACGGTTACCGTCTGCGCCATGACTGTACCAGGAAACTTAATTATTTTTGCGTGGGAGGAACCCATAAATTTATGTCTGTGAAACGCGACGTACCGATGAACAAATTAAATTCACTCAATTAATGCTAATGAGGTAAATTTACCTTGAAGAACCTGGGCTTACCTGGTGAACTCCTTGGGGCAAAGGTCTTGGTGAATGTACAGGTGATGTTTAATTAATGATTTATACTAGTTATAGTTTTTGGGAGGATTGAGATCTCCTTGTTTGGCAAAGGTCAAACCTAAAAGGAAACACATATTGCTACAATTTACCTAATTTTTTGATTTTAGGCAGTGAACAACAAAATCTGTCAAGTTTGGTCATGGGTCATGTGAAGAAATTTGCATAAAATTAGAGGATATTCTATGCAGTGGATAAATGGCAAGGTCAAGAGGGGATTAATGGCTTAGGTTCTGTCCATGTGTGGATATCTCAGACATGTCTGAGCCAATTCCTGTCAAACTAACTTGGTATAAGGATGCTATGCATACATATGCATGTCCATTGTTTTGGGGGTGGCACGCATAATTAGTGCTAATTTGCATAATTAGTGATTTTTGAAAAAGATCAGTTTCTTAAGAGATTGCACCAAGTTTGACAAAACTTTGTACACATGATGGTCACATATAGCTCTGATAGCAAAGAAAGACATTTGTCAGTATTGTGTCAATTAATTGCAAATTTGCATAAATTATGAATTTTCATAATTCCACTAATATTTCGATAAATAGTGACTCAAATTTAATGAAACTTCTTACAGATGTATACATACCAGAGTTGTTTCTTTGTTCAAAAACATTTGGCAAGATCATGTCAATGAATAGCTAATTTTCATATTTAATAAAATTTCCTTTGTGTGCTATGTCCAGAAATATTGCAACAAATATGATGAAACTCAGTACAGATGTTGATTTCCAAAGTGTTGTAGTAGCATGCAAAGACATTAATCCATATCACGTCAATTAATTGCATAATTTCATATTTAATGAAGTTTCATAATGCTAATACGTCAAGAAATAGTTCTTCAGCTATGATTTAGAGAAACAATGTTTTGTAATGAGAGATGCATATTTTGAATGAATGCACTAAATCTGATGACACTTGCTGCAGATGTTGATCATATAAAGATTTACCAGCCAAGAAAAGTGTTTTAATTTTAGCAGTATCGATAGCTATTTACAGGAAGTCTCTTCTTTATTGAACATGAGGATATCTTTGGTTCACATCTGGCATTCTGACTTTTTTATGTCAAGAGCCATGACTCAGACTTGCGTAGACCAGTTTCTTGCATATTATTTGAATTTTGACATTTAAAAAGCTGGGCATGACATACCTAATTCTGTCAAACTTGGTAGAAGGATATGACCCACATCCCTTGTTTCATGTGCATCATATCACTTCAATTTTTAGTCACTTCCAGTGACACAGTCTCAATTACAGGGGGGGGGACTATGCCATTGTCAATAACTTGTCTAATGTTATGTTACTTTTGTTTCAAAAAGTATCAAATATATTTCAACTTAAGGTAAGGCAACCGGGTCACCATAGTTAGAGCCCTGATATATACCTTGGTTGTCATGGAAATTATGGGGTATAGTTTAATTGCTCAATAGATTAAAACAAAGAAAAAAGATAACATTTTTTGTCAGGAAGTGGGCCACATCAAACATACTGCAAACACATCTTAAATATTATTTGATGTTTAACTATTGAAATACAGGTGCTAAGTTAGATGAAATGGCCAAGATAGCAACCAAATTAACTTCACTGAGGAATTCCATGGAAGTGCCATTGCCAGCAAAACGGAGACGAGTAAAGAAGAGAATAGATGATTTCATCTTGGATGATGAAGACATTGGTAATTTTTGTGTTGTTACTCCAGTTGGGGAATGTTTGGAAAAAATTAGGAGAACCCTGTAAAAATGTAAACAACTCCCTACTGATAATATCAATCTGGATCAACTCCAAATTTAATGATAGTATACCATGATACAGACAGGGTTTTACATCACTTATTACTTTTGGGGCCCTCTGACCCTTGGTTTTAGATATATGGGGTCCTACATCAAAATATGGGGGTCCCAGTTTATTTCACAAGAATATACCCATACCATGGGCTTCACTCCGAATATCAAAGCCATTTAAGCCTATCAAGCCAACTTCTGTTTAATGTACGTAATTCTGCCGACTTCACCAAGGGACCTGATGGATTAGTATTGCATGGCATAGCTGCAGTTTCAGATGCAATCAAACCTGAGTCATGCTGGTTGCTGCGGCCACTGAAGAATTTGCACAGATCAACCTGTTTTGGCTGCATAACAGGATTGGCCGTGATGCACATGTGTTTATCGAAGCAAACAAGAAATTAACCATTAAAAATCAGATTACATTTGGAAAGTGACCATACACCGTGGTATAATTTGTTTCTTCATTTATAATTGAGGGAGACCAATGCACTATGGGGCATTTCAATATAGTATTGGGTTGGTGGGGTTTATTTGAATGTGTTTTACATGTTCAGTCATAGATTTTTCTGAACTAGTTTTTTATGGTCCTGCATCCAGTTGTATGTGTGACAGAATTGTGCATCATGTAAAACACAGTTCATGTCTAAAGTAGTTTTACATAGTAATTTTGGGTCATTGTTTTATCTCAGGAAACTCAAGTAAAAAGGTGAAAGATAAAAAGAAAACTACAAGTACATCTGTGCAGGCAGAAGATGGACGTATTCGTAAGAATTCATTCAATATTTTATCATTAGGCTGTGTATAGTTAAAACATGCAATGTCTCACTAAATGTTTATATTTTACAAAATATCACACGATATGGTTTGGTGTTTTCCAGGCCTGATGCGGTACCATGGTCAGATTAGAAAGAGCCAGTGTGTCACTGCATTTTTACAATTTTACAAATTTCATTGTGTGACATTAAATCACTAATTTCAACTATGCTGATACAGAGTGAGGCTTGTTGGATTTTCTAACAAACTTTTAAGGGGTGGGGAGTTGCCAATGCAATAATACTATGCACCTACATTTATTATACATGGCCCATTACAATTCATCCATTTCTAGTGATTTCATTTTGAATTTTTTAGTAGTTGGAGTATCAAAGTAAAAGGAGATGCAACCTAGAAAGATGAGAAAAGTTAAGCAAAGTCAAAAGCCAGTCATAGCTTTGGCTTAGTGACTATTTTGTAATATCAAAACCATATCGTATACAATCCATTGAGAGGGAGAGAGATTGAATTTGACAATGACAAATTTCACATAATTGAGTTCACTCCTCCAAATTACAAGTCTTTATTATTAGTGATTATCCATTATTTCAGGAGAGAATGAAGCTGATACAGGTACTTATTTATATTTTGACATACCACCAGCAAGGAATATAAGGAATACACATACAGGTAAGAGCAACAAAAGTAACAGTACATCAGTTATATTGAAACATTTATATGACACTCCCATCAGCCAAATTTGCCACAGAAAGTAATTTTTAAATATAAGATTCAAAATAACAACTTCATTCACAGTGCACTGTTTGGTCTGTGTTGTTTGCTCGTAAGTTGTAGGATTCTCATTGTACACAAATAATCACTTTATGTAAATTTGACTAACTACCCATTCCTCTTCCAGCAAACACTTTAAAATATATAATATGACATAGAATCAATTCCAGCAATCGTTATTCAAGGCAGGTATACTGCTAGTTCCAAAATACAGTAAACAAACTAACAAAAAATCCACTGACGAAACCAAAAGTGCAATCTCGAACCACAAGTTAAGTGGTACTAGATATCAAGTTTACATAAGTGTACCCTGCTGCTAGTAATTGCTACACCCCTCAATATTGAACCAAAATTTAATTGTGATCAGTCAAAGTCAGGAATACTATCTCTAATCATTTGAGTAACCGATTTGTCATATTTGTATGTAACCATAAACTTATTACAAATCTACTAGGTGAAGGATCACCTTTGCCAAAACAATCATCAGACAATGAGTTATTGAGTCCACCAGCAGACAGTGGATTTTCTAGGTCACCACCAAACACTGAATCATCTATGTCGCCACCAAACCCCATATCAAGGACACCAACAGACATGAGGTTACCAGTGCAACCGCCACAGGTGGAAACAGAGTCGGAAAAGATGTGAGTTGATCTGTTGTGGGTTATTCACAAAATACGGCCCTATATGGATGAGGGTTCAGTGAGTGACGTATTGGACGAGCCACAGGTGAGTCCAATATGTCACTCACAGGGCCTTACTTTGTGTATAACCCTATTATTATACACCTTTTTTGTCATAACACTTCATTATACATCATTTTAAGGCAACTTTTGTAGATGTAAGAGATGCGGCTCCATGAAAATGGCAGCGTGCGATGACTGAAATAATTGCTACAAATCTTCAGCACTAGGTGTACAATAATGGAGAGTATTCAAGTACTCTATGGTGCATATTATTCAGGGCTTGACAATTCTTATCGCCCGATGCCTGGGACAAGTGAAATTTACATTGGGGCAAGTGAAAATAAAATCTGGTCGCCTGCCAGACAAGTTGTTTATACAACTTCTGGCCCAATCAACACAAATCTAAGGTGTGGTTTGTGCACGTGTTGCCTGATTTGCATTGTTGTTCACACAAAATGTCAATCACAGATTTTTTTAGATACAATTGTGACGTTCTTCTGACATTCGCTTGCCGACTCAGTGTTGCAATATTTTGATGATCTACATGAAATTGTTTCTAATCATCCAATTAAAAAAAGTCGCTTAAAATTTGGCGTAAACAGCATTTCTTTGTTGTACCCGGTATGCTGACTGCTCCACCCGAACAAATTAGGTAAAAATTTGCAAAACCCAATCATATTGCTTATCGGCGATCGACCGTACAGTACTTCAGAATCGTTTATGCAGATAGTTTGTTAGTTGGCAGATAGTTTGAGGAGTGATCGCTGTAAATATGAGTATTTTACGGTAATATTTCCACTAACGCAAACAAGGCATTGTGCATTTTCACGAGCCAGAGCGTAATTTCCACTCTGCAGACCTACCCAAAAAACAAACAAAGCTGATGTTGCCGTAAAGAGGTGCGTGGTTTACGAGGGTGGGCATTGTGTAACTCTGAGAAACGCGTTGTGATGATTTACGACGGTGCCACGAGGGCCAGCGTGAGTGGGATGGCCTGAGAATTGACGACTTGATGTGATGATTAGAACTATGTTTCTGACAAAAGATCTAAACATGAGCGCTATGATGAGGAAAAATGCCGTAGATGTTATCTCCCGAAATGGAAAGCACGTGGCCTTGGTTGAAATATGACAGTTCCAAAATGTTCTGTACGTTGTGTCTCAAATATCCCACCATTGCCAAACCAAGCAAAATGCTTTCTTGACGGATGCGACATGTTTTGCTTTGAATCAATAAGGTTGCCATCGATAAGGTTTCATGAGTTTAGTCAACCGCATTTGGACTGTTTGTCGCATCACAGATGAGATCGTGACGGGGACAATGATAGTGGAAATATTTTGGGTCCCGCTGAGCCCAATAATTGGTTTCACTTGCCACAACACCCCGATCGCATGCATTCACAGTGTGTAAACCGAATGACGAGGATCAGTGACACAAACTGACCAATCTTTTTACGATGGCATTTAATTATGCTTGCCAAACACGCGGGAAGCCGATGTATGAGATATACCTTCAATGTTAGCCCTGCGTACAGGTCTGTGTGTACCCGGCGTTATACGGCCTCTTGTGGTGGAGGCCGTATAATGCTAGGAACACACAGACCGTATGCAGGGCTACTTCAATGTGAACTTTTGAGAAAAATCGGCGTCAACATTGGTGAAAATTACCAAAATAACAAAGCCCTGAAAGCCGCTACGGAATTCGTCGCAAGTATTTTGGTCCTGATTATTACAAATGGAGGACCAGTAAGATTTTTGTGAGGACATCAAGTGAAATTGAAAATCCACTTGTCCAACGGACAAGTGAACTGGAAAAAGAATTGTCAAGCCCTGATTATTGTTTCCCCAATGCCTTCTAAACAGTGCGACCCAGCATCCCAATCGTACATGTATGGACTTGCAGTCAGGAACCTACTGTATTGTGACGTTTTAGTAAAATTTATTATCTGCTTTGACCATTTTTTGTGGCAGTTTACAGTTGGACAACTTATTATAGTGATGGCAATACAACTAAATTATACTCCAAGTTTGTCATATACATTTACATAAGAAACCAGCTGGGAATGTATCTATATGACCAAGTAATTATCTAGCACTAAAAGTATCATCATCAATAATGGAGCAGATCATCTTACAGAATGTTAATCCAAACAGCAAGATATAGAAAACTGGCTGACACCCTATGATGTTTTTAAAATGAATAACAGTATGATCTGGTATAATGTTGATATTGTTTAATGTTATACAATTACTTGGCCATAGAGACATTCTGTTATATAATTACTTGGCCATAGAGACATTCTTGGCTTGTTTCTTAAGTATATTGCAAACTGGGTGTGAGCTATGGCCAGTAGTTGGTAAAAATGCACGTTTCACATTGTTGAAGCTATCGTGCTATGGGCAGTTGTTTGTACATTATAGAACCCAAACGTGCAGGACAAACGTGCATGACTAAAGACTGTAAAAGTCTGCACGTTAGACATTTTAGACACGTTAGGTCCGTACACATTAGGTTTGCACGATACACGATAGGTTTGCATGATTTGCATGATAGAAAAGAGTCATATGTGGAGAACCTAAAATGACATACACGTTAGACATTTTAGACACGTTAGGTCCGTACACGTTAGGTGTGCACGATACACGATAGGTTTGCACGATTTGCATGATAGATTTTGAATAATGTTGAGAACCTAAAATGACATGCACGTTAGACATTTTAGACACGTTAGGTCAGTACACGTTAGGTCTGCACGATACACGATAGGTTTGCAGGATTGGCATGATAGATTTTGACCGATGTTGAGAACCTAAAATGACATGCACGTTAGACATTTTAGACACGTTAGGTCCGTACACGTTAGGTTTGCACGATACACGATAGGCTTGCACGATTGGCATAATAGATTTTGACTTGTGTGGAGAACCTAAAATGATATACACGTTAGACATTTTAGACACGTTAGGTCCGTAAACATTAGGTGTGCACGGATACAGGATAGGTTTGCATGATTGGCATGATAGATTTTGACCCATGTTGAGAACCTAAAATGACATACACGTTAGACATTTTAGACACGTTAGGTCCGTACACGTTAGGTCAGCACGTTACACGTTAGGTTTGCATGCATATGATTGGCATAATAGATTTTGACTCATGTTGAGAACCTAAAATGACATGCAAGTTAGACATTTTAGACACGTTAGGTCCGTACACGTTAGGTTTGCACGATACACGATAGGTTTGCACGATTGGCATATAGATTTTGACCCATGTTGAGAACCTAAAATGACATGCACGTTAGGTCCGTACACGTTAGGTCTTCACGATGCAAGATAGGTTTGCACGATTGGCATGATAGAGTTAGACCTTACCGTGTTTGTAGGCCATCACGTTAATCTTGAGACATATCGTATAAGGTGCCGACCTAAGATTTACGGAGCTAACGTGTCTAAAATGTCTAACGCGTATGTCATTTTAGGTTGTCCACGAGTCAAAATCTATCATGCCAATCGTGCAAACTTATCGTGTAAGGTGCTGACCACGTTAGATTAGGTTTGCACGATACATGATAGGTTTGCACGAATGGCATAATCATGGATGTAAAAAATATTTTTTACATCCATGGCATAATACTGATTTTGACCCATGTTGAGAACCTAAAATGACATGCACGTTAGACATTTTAGACGCGTTAGGTCCGTACACGTTAGGTGTGCACGATACACGATAGGTTTGCACGATTGGCATGATAGATTTTGAATAATGTTGAGAACCTAAAATGACATGCACGTTAGACATTTTAGACGCGTTATGTCCATACACGTTAGGTGTGCATGATACAAGATAGGTTTGCACGATTGGCATGATAGAGTTAGACCTTACCGTGTTTGTAGGCCATCACGTTAATCTTGAGACATATATATCGTATAAGGTGCCGACCTAAGATTTACGGAGCTAACGTGTCTAAAATGTCTAACGTGTATGTAATTTTAGGTTGTCCACGAGTCAAAAGCTATCATGCCAATCGTGCAAAACTATCTTGTATTGTGCAGACCTTTACGTCAAAATGAGTCAAGAGCTATCATGGCAATCATGCAAACCTATCGTGTATAGTGCATACCTAACGTGTACGGATCTAACGTGTCTAAAATGTCTAACATGCATGTCATTTTAGGGACTCCAGATAAGTTGAATGGTACAGTCATGATATACACGTTAGACATTTTTGACACGTTAGGTCCGTACACGTTAGGTCTGCACGTTACACGATAAGTTCGCACGATTGGCATGATAGATTTTGACCCATGTTGAGAGTCTAAAATGACATACACGTTAGACATTTTAGACACGATAGGTTCTTAAACGTTAGGTCTGCACGATACACGATAGGTTTGCAGGATTGGCTTTTTTGGTCACGTTAGGTCCGACCTAACATGTCAAACATGCACTTCTAAAATGTAAAAATGTCTAAAATGAAAAAATCGCAACTTCTGGCCATGGATGCTGGGTGTACGTTTTATTATGATGCATCATTTTAAACTACCATTTGGCATACATATGCGTGCATATCTAGAGGCTCTAAACGGTAAGTAAGGGTACTTGGTTGCTGATGTAAGACTTCTAGGGAAAATTAGCATATTTGGCAGGAAATAGTACCACAGGGAGAACAGGAGCCTTGTTCCAATTTAAAAACCCTGAAAAATTATTATTACTGTTGTTGATGTGTTGTTTACTTTTAGTACATTTGATGTTGTTATTGTTGTTGTTACTGTTGATATAATTATCACCGTCAGGCAGAACCAGCTATAAAAAAATTAATGTTGCCAATGGTCAATTCATAACATGGTATGCAAACACAGGTGAAGTACTCATCCCTACATACACTCAAGGGATGCAACTTGGTCATTGCTCTGATCCATACAAGTCAACTTTACTTGCCAAAAAAATGACCAAATCAAAATCCGAATGGTACAATTTCAACCTGAGGCTAGTTGTCATTCATCATATAATACAGAATTATGCTTCAGAATTCTGCTTTGCCTGAGAGTAAAGCCGGCTTGCATTGATCAGAGAGCAAGGACCAATTTGCATCCCTTGAGTGTATGTAGGGATGAGTACTTAAACCAGTGTTGGCGTACCATATTGTGAATTCAGAATTGGCAACAATAATTGTTTTTATTAAACCGGTAGCCAGTGCTGCATGACGATGTAATAATATCAATAACAACAAAGATAATAATAGTAAACAACAAAAATAGTTTTCAAGTTTTTTACTGGAACTAGGCTGAGTTCTCCCTGTGATAATACCTGAGCGCACTGTTTATAACCTCATTATAATATGATCAAGATTTATACAAGTGGGTCATTTCTTGCTTGCAGATGTGTTCTGGAAGGAAGAATAATGCAATCTGAGGAAAGGTTAGATGACCTCGAACAGCAAATCAGAATATTGAAGAAAAAAGTTAAAAAGCTAAAAGAAAAACCAGGTTGTGAAATAAATGATGAAGTGATTAATGGCAATGTAACTGAATCACAAATAGTTAAAATTCTAAATCAATCGGATAACATATGTACAGCAGTACATAACATATTATCAGCTCTTTTTGAACCAGAATACCTGTTAAGCCATTCAGTGTCTGGGAAACCAGCAAATGATAAACGTGTAACTCAAAAACCCCCCATAAATAATGACATATATGCAAAAGTAATAACACTAATCAAAAGTAAATTCCCTGAGGCCAGTACGCCTGACATAACGAGAAAAGTCCATTCCTTGCAAAAGAAATTAAAAAGAAAGAACAGTGGAAATTAGACTATGAAAATATTTTTTTTTATAATCTGCACTTATTGCTGATAGCATTGTAAATGGTGTGAAATTTGACAGCCATTGATAAAAGAAAATATTTTTTTCCTGAAAATTGTAATTGCATTGTTATTATTGTATTTGTGATAGTTAGCAATATCTTCAACGCTTTTAGCTTTGAACACAAAAATTTTGGAAATATTGAATTTCAACAATTTTTTTAGGAACATAAATATTAGAAAAATAAGTTATCTTGAAAAATAACTCATGACAATTGGAAAGTTGAAAAAAGCTAGTTTAATGTTCTCATTGCATGGGCCAATGGGATTATGCTGTGAAATTCATGGTCATACCATTTTGAATTGTTGAAAACTCCTGTTAAAATTTTCTTTATCCGTCCTAGGGGTATACTTACCTGTTGAAAATTTGTAGGATTTATTCCCTATACACTCCATATCCGCAGAGGCACCTAGTGATTGATGTAACTGCTACATTCCATGGTATTATAATCTGCACTATGTTGATAGCATCGTCACGAACTCTGTCCACATCACTTTTCGTCTTCTGCTTGTATCTCGTGAGACAATGGGCAGCTAAATGCAATCTATTGAGCTCGTTCAAAGCTTTTATTGCTTGCCCATTTTCAATGTTTTTATACTGTTTGTTCCATGGCATCATGTTTTTAGCTCACATTTGGTGTACCAATGTGAGGTTATTGTATAAGCTGAATCAGTTCATTTGCATCTGATTTGCATGTCTGTATGTCTGTATATTTGTGGGTATGTGCGAATATATGTCCGTCACACACAAAGGCTCCCATACCGCCAAAGCTACCATCTCAGTATTTGGTGTACAGGTAGATGCAGGGGTTGAGATGTGACTTTGTTCAAATGAACACATCAGTGTCAAAAATGTGCAAATGAGGTAAGAAAAAGTGAAATCCTGCAAACGTGCAGGAGGCATGCCAGTGAGAAACAGGCAAACTCCACTGATCTTGACTCATTTCCTGTCATTGTTTATGAACTGTTACATATTAACAGATCAGCTGCAACCATAGACAGTAGATGGGGAAGACCGTTTATACTAAACTAAGAGGGGCTTCTTTCTGCTATGCATGTTGCTTAAGTTGACCTCCAGTACCTAAAGTTTCAGACCTTAATTAGTTCGAGCCCCGGCATGGCTATGATGTTGTGTCCTTGAGCAAGGCACTTTATTCCTCATTGCTTCTCCCCACCCAGGAGTGATGGGTACCTGGTAGGACAGAGGTTGTTATGTGTGCGTTTAGCTCTGCTGCGCTTATTGGTTGCACATGTGAGCTGTTGTTTGCTCCCCAGGGAGTTGAGTGGTATCATATTAGGTCCAGTGACCAGGGGTAATAATAATTGTAAAGTGCCTTGATCACATGTACTTGTGGATATGTGCGCTATATAATAACCCAATATTATTATATTAATTGCTTTTGTCATTCTTGTTTTTCTGGTTTAAATATTTCTTGTTGTTTTTCTGGTTGTACTGTCCAGAAATCATTGTCATAACATCAACGTAGAATTTTCCTCCACTAAACAGATAGAAACAACATTTATTGTTGATCATTGATAACCCATACTGGTATATACCAATTCTGATCAAATTTGAGCAACATCGTATAATTGCGGTATTTTTCCATTTTCCTGCCATGTAATCTTTTGTACATTTTTCATGATGCTTCAGCTCTCTGCCAATACGAAGTTTTTGATTTCTCGGCCCTTATTAAGAGTTGGTTTAGATAAGTTAGATAAATTAAATTAAGTTAGATAAATAAATTAGATAAGGTATAAACTTCTATTTTAGGCTTCTTTTCAGGCATGTGTCCCTTTGCTGTTATGCAATTTTTTCTCAAAATTCAACTTTCTAAATATGTATCAAAATGTATTCGCAGAATTCTCTGTTCATAAATTTTGTAAAGCTGTAACTTTTGGTCTTTTTTCACGTCCTCTTGATTAAAATGAAGATGTATTGCATTTTGTCAACATCATTGAATATCTGTTGGTGCAGAAAATATATTTTGAGAAAGTTCTGAATGACCCAAACTACAAATTTAAAACACTCTTTGTACCTTTTTCTATTTGATTGAAAGAAGCAGTAAATTTCACAAAGCATATATATTTTATAAAAGCCCTAATGAAAGAGAACATGGTCAACTCAGTACACATTAATTATTTGTACAGAAGTCACATGACTTTGCCTTTTAATGAACCTCCAAAAAATTGGTTAAAAGCCAATTTACAAGGATAGGACACGATTTCCTATTAAGGTTTGTACACTGGCAAGCTGTTTCAATCGACACACATGTACTGTTTTGGTCAAAAAATAGGTGACTATGATCCAGGATCGAGCATTATTTTTATTTTAATGAAAAGGTCACAATATGAAACAAAAATTAGTGAAAATATCAAAAGTTACAGCTACTGTGGCTTTAAGTCAATATGTACATGTAAGCATTTATAGCATTTATTCCTGTCAGAAGTCATTGCTTAAGGTAGCGTGTTAGGTTTGTTGAGTATTATTCGTCAAGAGTTGAGGGACAAATTTAAAAAAGTGTGTTTGTCTTAGTTCTATGTGAAAGTATACACCTACAGACTTTGTCAGTTTAAACACTAAAGTTTGAACTATCACTCACCACAGATAACCAGAATTGTATAGACGTCAACAGGGTAGTTTCAAAGTGTCTTTGTTTTTCTATAGTATTTTTTTAAGTCAAGTGATCAGTGCACCAAAAAAGCAGCTTTCAGGTGACACTTAGGTGAAATTCACATTTTATTGCCAAAATCTAAGTCCAAAAATAAGTCTTTACATGAGCAGAATCTAACAGGCTGCCTTAATTATCACTATCCAATTGCTGGGGTCATTATATGGTCTTTTATATGATGTGTTTTATCAATGTTGACTATAATTGCACTCAATGTAATGTTACACATGATTAGATTAAATTGACTGAAATGGATTATTTGCATTCAGTTTCTGTAGCTGTATGATGTTGAAATTTATGCAGACCACCACCAATAACCCATGTTTTGACTATCACCCTGTTCTTACAATCACTAACTATGTTTTGGCAATCAACAATATCCAAATTTAAAGTAGACCACTGGTCGGTGACCATGTTTTCACCGTCGTAGACATGTTCTGGCCACCATTGACCACGTTCTGACCATCACTGACCATGTTCTGGCCATCATTGACCATGTTCTGACCGTCATTGACCACGTTCTGACCATCATTGACCATGTTCTGGCCATCATTGACCACGTTCAGACCATGTTCTGACCGTCATTGCCCACGTTCAGACCACCATTGACCATGTTCTGACCGTCATTGACCATGTTCTGGCCAATTGACTATGTTCTGACCATCATTGACCACGTTCAGACCACCATTGACCATGTTCTGACCGTCATTGACCATGTTCTGGCCAATTGACCATGTTCTGACCATCATTACCCATTGCTCTGGCCACCATTGACCATGTTCTGACCATCATTACCCATTGCTCTGGCCACCATTGACCATGTTCTGAACACCATCATTGCCTCCTATGGTGACCATGTTCTGACCATCATTGACCATGTTCTGGACATGTTCTGATTACTGTTGTAATGCAGCTTTATTCACAATGACCATGGTCTGTCCATTTTGGTTGTGAGGACCATGGCAATGTTTTGACCATGATACGACAACGATCTCTTTTGACCATATTCTGACTGTGATGTGACTATCATAATGCTGACCACCACTGACCATGTTCTGACAATGGTGTCAATTTAACAAACGTGTTCATTTCATGGTCGATCATGGTCAACTTGATAGTCGAAACATGGTCGACCATTGTCAATGACCATGGTTTGACAATGGTCAAACCATGGTCGACCATGTTCTGACCTTCATCCTCAAAGCAGGGTATGCAGTGAACTGTGCGTGATGTAATTGTAACATTCCCTAACAATGCAGTGGCATTCCCTAACAATGCAGTGGATCGTCGCTCAGACCTGCTTATCCATGTCATGGAGCAGTTGCAGAAAAAAACAGCCGGCTTTAGACTCAAGCTCCTAGCTTACACAACATGTATTTTTGACCACAGTCGAATCGTGACTTTAAACAGCGTGTATGTATAACCGACACACTTGTTTAATCTCAGGAATTTGACCACTTCGGTTCACTGTTGCGGCCGGCCAGGAATGTAGTGCCTTCCATGCCTATACAAAGGTATGTCAAGTTTGTAATCTTTATCCAAACAC
>LD347772.1:28037-42168 GCA_001465055.1 Ptychodera flava
AAGGGACTATAGTTTAGGTAGATTCTACAAATACTCAAAAATGTTTGAAGCTTTCAACTTCGTTGATTTAAGAACATTGTCACAGAGTTTTCCTTTTCCTTCCTCCAGTTTGGTTTTAGAATGGATACATGTAGCGAACAAAATTCAAATTGACATCTTTTGATACATGTAAGATTGAAGTCATGGTCAAAGATTCGAGAAATTCCCCTGACAAAATACTGGTTCAGTTGTTTTGAATATTGAAACAAGGACTCAAAGGGGTGTCTTTAGCTCATACTTGTATACATGTAGTTAAATACATGTAGCTTTTTTATGTGATGTGTATTTTGCATCATTATAAAAGAATGTAGCAGTTATACAGGAATTTGTTTGGCAATACTAATTATGTACAGTTTCAGAGTTTTCAAATCAGTCTGGTTTTTGTGGGTTTTTAGCTTGTCAAGATCTGTTGTTACACATTTAGAAACTGATTGCATTCAATTCTATACACTGTTCTATGGCAGAGTACTAATGTGCGATATTTTGTTCACAATCGGATTAATTGCTGGTGGCTGAGATAGGACCCATACATGTATATGTACATGTATGTACACTCATATGTACACTCATATATGATTGAATTATTTTTTATTTCAACTCTGTAAACCAAAACAAAAGATGAAATCATGTTTATTTTGATACATGTATGCTTACTGTCAAAAGAGAGCATTGATATACTTTTATAAAAAAAAAAAAAAAATTAAATAGAAAAGGCCATTGCTTTGAATCGTCAACATTTTGCAAATGGGCCATGATAAACATGCAGAAATTATTCAATTCTGAAAATTGATATTACATTAACCCTTTTTCTGCCAAGTCCATATTTCACCACCAGGTCAAGATGGTTAAAATAATGAAACACAACATATTCCATATAATGTATTTTAACATATTACTGTACATGTACATTTGAAGGCTGTTGAAAACATAAATTCTATAAACTTGATTTTTTTTTACCAAAGATGCTTTAACATACCAAGCCAAGTGGGTGAAAATACATCATGTTTTGGCTCAAAACCGCCTTTTACTGACTTGGCTGATGGGGAAGTGACACTGTCTGGCAAGAAAAGGGTTAACATAACACTTTTTTACATCAATCCTTAAGCAGTCACAATATTTCAACTGATCATTTGCAGTATTTGCTACGTTAGATGGCTATTGTTTTTCTCAGGCTAGAACTGAAGGAGCCAAGTGTAGTTGGATGTTTTTAATTGTTGTAACATGGCAAGGATATTGTGACAGTAGATTGGAGACAATGTGTTCTCTCTTGTAGACAGCAATTTAAGTATTAAATGCTTGAAGAATAACTTAATCTAACACTTTCTCAATACAGTTAGAGGTCAAAAATATCTATCTGTGCTGACCTGAATTCAACATTAGTAGTACTGAAGCAACAATTTGGACAACAATGCAACTCTAACAATCACATTCTTTTTCACCTCAATGACTTTATAGGTTTCTGTGGCAGCTACAAAGTCACATAATTTTAGCACACAACATGTATTTCCATACATGTACTGTAGGGACTAATAAACAGAATTGAAAATTTAATTGTTTATGGAAACTCCACACAGGGCACTCTGCAGTCCATTTTGTTGTCATTCACAACTGTACATTTTCCTCATCTTTTAAAACCCTTTGAAGTTTTTATCAGTTTAACAAGAGGGGTGTATGTGTTCAAAGACTTGTTCATCAAATTTCCTTCCAAAATTATAATTGTTTTTTTACAACCCACATTCATAAGTTACAGTAGTATTTTTTATTTAAGTGTGATGCCACATATACATGTGTCTGTATGTAATGATTAAGCCCCTTCATATCAATCAACATGATTACAATTTATTCTGTATCAGATGTGTTCTTACATGATTAGGTTTTCATTTTTCTCTGACACTTCTGTGTAGGGCTATATACACTGTACGCCGGCTGCAAGGTCACTTTGTAGTATGATGTAAAACTCTGTCTTTCAATTTTAAAATAGTACAGTAGGTCTCCAGTGCTACACTTAACTTTGTGGCCACCCAGTGTATGGTTCATCATCATGTATCAGGACTATCAACTTACAATGATAATTCAAGGACCCTAAAAATTTGCATTCATTTGTAAGAACTATGTATATGGTATATCAACTGCTTTGTACCAGTCAATTACATTGCAGTAGCATGTATATACAATGTATTATCTGTTGAGAATTTGTTGAAAGCATTACTACCAGATATTGCTAAATTGTTGTAACATTGCAAAAATAATGATTTGTTAATTGTAAGGTGGAAGGGTTGAAATTTAAACTTAAGGCTGCATTCAAAAACACCTCTGGAGGAGAAGGGCAGGAGATTTCAGGGAAGACCTGAAAAAATTTAAAACATGCCAGGGAGATCATAAAAAATTGACATTGCAAAGGGTGGGAGACTTGAAAATTTATTGAATATCAAATTCCTTTCAAAATACCTTCTGGCACTTTCATTTCCAGCCATTTCCATTTGCGGCGTGACATAGTTATATGTACTTATGAGTAGATGAAATTTCATGTACTCACAAGCACATATACATTGTAACTACCATCTTCTAATCAAGTATAATTATGTCAATTATTCAGGTCCATAAATGCACCAATATTGCAGTTTTAAATTAGGAAAAAGGTATTCAGAGTTTTGTCATAGACTCCAATGTATAGGGATCAACATTTCTTGTTCACATATGCACTTTTTGCCAGCCAATTCAAGCAAAGTACATTTAAATGAATTATCACACACATATAAATGTAAAGATATAGCTTGTTTTTATGGGAACAATTTGTAATAATTTGCCCAATAGCCTCGCATGCATTATGATTTGATATTTTCAGACAAAGCATTATATTGGCCACATTTTACCTTCCTTTGGGAGTGACTAAAAGTTATAGCAAGTCAGAAGGCAGGGGAGGGGGCTTTGAACACATTGTAATTTTTATTTAAAATTTGTTAGGGGGTATTTGAAAAAATCCGAGAACTTATTTTGGAATCCCCCCCTCCAGAGCTGTTTGTCAATGCAGCCTAATGGTTCAGTGTATAAAAGCATTCAATCTAAGTATGGCAAATTATAACTGTAATTTTGAGATATATTTTGTTTGAATATATTTGTACCTGATGTAACACAAACGTTGACTTTTCTTTCAAATCAGATTCTCTCTAAACATAATGTAAAATGTATATGTGAATATTTTTGTAATGTATATTACTACTACATGTACTCATTGAAATGTTAAATTCCTTATATATATGTCAATAAATGGTTATGAATTGTAATTGAATGTAATTTATGCCTGTCACTTTCATTTTTTCCACAAAGAACTTCACTATCATCTTTATCTGTGCACTCATTCTATATTTACACATATTGTCCTCTAGTGATGGTGATTCAATTAAGGAAATGTCTAAACAGTCATAACTGAGTATGGCCAATAGTATTAGAACAGACGAGTTCACCATGTGAAGTATCGTCAACAATTGTTCAGATTTGGAACTGAGTACAATAAGTAGTGTTTAATCAGATTAGTTGAATTGAAGTGTTGTCAACTATAGTTGAGATTTTGAACAGAGTATGAATGTTGCAATTTTCGACAATAGTTGACAAATTTAATCCCCCTACTCTGAAATTGAATTTTTTTATCATATAAGGCAAGTACTGCTAATCACGTATGTGTTTTGTGGACTTTTGCTTGGAAAAAAATGAATTTCATGTGCAGTAATTTCTCGGGTCACATTTTTCATCAGAAAATGTTACATGGCCATATTTGTATCAACATGGACTCTCTTTTTTCATAGAAAAATAGAAAAATGAAACCACAATAATTTGTAATAGGATTTTCAAGCACTTTTCTTTGAAAGTTTGAAAAGAAAAAAATTGATTCCATGATTTTTAAGAAAAAAACTCATTTCACCTCAACTTTTCGTAAAGTGGGAACTGTTTTTCGTTCTGAGATTAATTCTTAGAATTAATTTATTACAATGACCATGAACAACGGCAGAGTGGAGAACAGTGTCCGCAACTTTACAAACCATCAAACACGAGGAAAGTGAGCACACATACAGTTGAATAAAAATGTAGGGATAATGTACGTCTGCCAGCACCACGGAGTTTGCCGATCTCAAATAAAATTTGATCACGGGCAACATTCAGGACTTGAGATGGCCAACAATATTCTTTCAAATAGTCGCGTCGCGGAAAGGTTATAAGCTTACTCTTGGAAAGCACGTCTCTCTCACACACTTTATCTCTGAGCCCAATATGAGATCTGTCGACCATCTGAACAACATATTTTGTATGTGTGCAGTGATCATTGTTTATTGTTTACAAATGAATTCTAGTCTGGACTTGAATACAATTTTCAACCATAACAATGTAGATCATACTCATATAGAATATTTTATTTGCTTTCCAAAGCCTCCGGCCCATTTGCAAAGGGGGGTACATCAGATACTAAATTACAAAAATGTACATAATACTGAGGTAAATGTCTTTAGTTTGCTAATCTTTTCTGCAAACAAAGAAAAATAATCAAAGGCAGACTGTTGTAATTAAGATATACAGGTAAATTCCTTTCTGACTTTAAAAGCATTGTATACAAAATAACAGATGTTCAAAGTCAATTCCGCATTTGTCGTACTCATTACAGACTGGAATTTACAAAAATTCGGTTCTTGACTGAGTGTGATAGGTAGGTATTTTTTCCGTAACACTTCATACAGTGGGCACACTAAAAGAAAATGATATTCGTCTTCGACGTCACCTTTTTTACAAAAATTACATAGTCTGGCTGACGTCTTCCTTCTTCTATAGCTAGAGGGAGTACAGAGCATCGAAAACGAGCAAACATTTGAATTACCCTCCAGTTACAGTTGAATAATAAATATTTTTCTCGTTCTAGTATACTCTTAAAACAACGGTATGTTCTAAATTTTGGTTTGTCCATAAGATTGGCTTTCCATTGTTGTTTAAGAATATCAGAGATTCTAAGTTTAAAAGCTGACATAAACATCTCCATGCTACCTACTTCTTGGGATAACCACACGTGTCCAAACCCATACGAATAAAGAATATGCTTAATAGAAGTCGCCCAGGTATGTCGTCCAAGGTTATCTAGGTTGTACAGCATGATGTAAGCTTGTTTTGGCAGACGTTCATGTGGCATTTCTATAAGCTTAACCCAGTAACGTATACATCGCTGAAGTGTGTAAAAGAAAACAGGCAGGCGGCCACATTCTCCAACCACTGTTTCGTTTGATGTATGGCTTGGAACCCCAAGGTTGTGTTGATATGCTAAATACTTGGCATAAAATTATAGTGTAGGGATTCAATGCAGAAAGTGCCAGGGAAACCACAAAACAAAAGTTCTGAAAAATTAGCCAAAAGATACAGGTTATGAAACTTAAAGTCGTAACTTTGACCTCGTGTATAAACTTTGAGACTGACAAATTCCTTGGTGCTGGTGTAATACCTTCTCCGTCCCCTCCACATCATTTCAGAGCCCGCTCTTCTGTCACGACGTGGCGTCGTTCTTCTTCTCAGTGCAAGCGGGAGCATATTGATTTTTTTTTCACTTTCAGTTTTCCGACAACAACCCTCCCCCTCAAATATGCAGCCCCCTTCAGAAATCAAAGGACGCTACCCTTAAAAGGGTCGATTGATGTTTAAATGATATTCACTCATTACGTAACACCACGTACAATTTCACTTTCAACAACACTGTGGTAGCGAAGTAAAGTCACGCCGAGAAAGCCACACAGAAAACCACGGTGACAACGGGCTTTTAAAGCAGTTCCTGTTAACTGTATTAAAATACTGGTTGAGGCTCAGAAAATACCCCTGTCAAGTGTGACGTCAGTCATGGAAGAGTTCAGCTATGCTCGGGGGTTACACTTACACAATAAGTGTGAACACTAATGCATTGGCATTAATGATAATTTTACCTCTGCATCAAATACTACATGTTCAGAGGAGTTTTAATATGACCAAGATATATTCAAGAGTGCATTTTGTAACAGAAAGTCATTATTTGAAATGTTTAAAAGGCGACAAGCCTGCTTTAAAGCTGCACCCCTTTTGACCCTATGACCGAGGTCGTTGAAGACGACAACCACTTAACGTGCGGTTCAGTAAGTGAGGAGGACGCGCTGTTCAGAGGTAAGTCTGTTGTCGTACTGTTGCAGTGCGAGTGAACAGTGTAACCTGTGGTGCACCACAGCACTGGTAAACACTGTTGACCGCTTCAGCCAGTCACTCACCTTCAAGCTAGTTTTCGTAGCACCTGAGGACCCCAGTGTTACTAGCAAGCTACCTTAGTACCTAGCCCTCTGTTACTGGCGTCCCAAAGCCCACGGGTCGACGACATGATACCTTCCTGCAACTCTTCGACCTCTGCCCGGGGCCCAATGTTCACGGGCGTGCTGGCCTCCATCGCGTACGCTCGCATATTATGATGTACGTATTTTTGCACCATTGCTGTGGACGGCGACTGGATGCTGCAGGCGCGATGACGGACGTCAGCGTAGACGTTGCGTTCACCTGCTCTGCGGCCCTGTGTGTAATCGTAGTGGTGATTGTACTCAATCACGGTAGTACAGGCACTGTGTGGTTCAATTCAACCACGGTAGTACAGGCACTGTATGGTTCAATTCAACCACGGTAGTACAGGCACTGTGTGGTTCAATTCTACTTTTACAATGTATTGCGTGACAAAATTCATGGACACGTTTGTGGAGAGTGACTGTGGCCTGGAGTGTTGACCGCATCCCACCGTACTTAATCAATATGTGATTGTGGTACACCGTTTTATTATGATAATATAAAGTAGGTATGATAATTTATAATAGTATCCATCATGCTGCGGTACGGTCAAAAGGTCTATATGCTCTACTGAGCACGACCTCAATTGACACTCGCAAGCACAATTCTCATATAGTATCGTATGAAGAGATGCATGTGTGCTCGGGGATACGTCGTCACCCAGTAAGACAGCCGGTGAAACATTCTGGTCTAAAATGGTCCCTATAGTTCTGCCTGTCGTCCATCGCCAGCATCATAACTGTACCGTCCGCCAAATGAACAAAATGGCGTGATCTTTCCGGACCAATTAAAACCATCGTCCTCTGGACCCTGTTTAACTTTAAAAGCCATTGCCCTTTAGATTTGGGCGTGGCACTCTGAACGAGTTTTGCCACGGCTCGCGTTGAAACAGGGAAGCACACATGTCCACACTGGGGTGGTAGGGGTGTCGTTTTGTCAGCTCAAGCTTGCTCAGCAAGTGTTTAGGCCCATACACACAGAAAGATACACTTGCTAGTGCGTCCGTTGTTGACTTTGCCTAATTAATCCGGTGATAATCCAGTGGGAGCGTCTATAGATTAGTAACTTTCCCCCGTGCTTGCTTTGACACGTTACGCAAACAAACGCATCAGATACTATAGTGATAAAACTTATTAAACTTAAATAATTATCTCAGGATTTGCTTTAAGTCTGTGCAAATATAAAATATAAGAACAAAAGTAAGTTGAAGTATTACTTCCATGGTTGAAGGAATAAGCTGTAGCAGGCTGTACCCCTTAGTGCTAGCACAATCCCTCCACAAGTTGTTGCTAGACGCTGTTCCCTACCAAATAAATATCAAAACAGAATAAATTGAAGGAAAAAACTTCAGCGAACTGTTCCATTTAGGCTGTTGCGAAAATCGTGGGATGAACGCGCTGGCCAACCAGTAACTGCTGCCAAGAAAGGCCATGTGACAGGGTTTCCAGTCTACTGTCACTGCTACTGGTATTAACAAAGTCCAGTCAACGATTGGCAGAAGCCAAGAAAGATGGGCAACTTTTTTGCTTGATTCCAATCACATCTGACCAGCCGTAGGGAGCTAGTTTTACAAGTTTCAGCTGTAACGGATGTGTACAGTTGCGAAAGAGACCCTCACTTTTCTCTGTGAGACCGTAATTTCATAGACAGTAGAAGCGCGCTTCTCATGGCGCAAGACGGCTATGACAAGAAGACGTTTGGTTTAATAGTTATCATCGAACTCATCATAAAGCACGCCCTATACATGAAACATGACACGGGGAGGGAGTTTTTCTCCAGTGCACTTATTGGAATGAAAAATATCTTGACCGTTTCCCGTGTTACGGATGTGACTACGTCAATGTACTATAACATTTCAGTTCGTGTTACTTTTCATCCAGACTTCTCATTGAGAAAATGGTCAAGGATCAGATTTTTGTGACGGCCATACTTTGGATGTAAATTGCAGATTATGAATATACTTTACAAACAGACTTGCGATTTGCAAACACGCAGATATCTCTGACATGTACCCGACATGTTGAGGTTAAGCACCTGGGAGGGCGCAATAACTGCAACATACTGATGCAATTTATGGTTAATGCATTTTGTGCGGGCGTTGTATCTTACTATAGAAACACACTGACCCTCCCTTCAATGAGCATTTCCTTAACATGATATCCTCTCATATCACCAAAATCAAAAACAGGTTGACCACCCCCTCCCTGATCCACTGCCCCTACCCAGGCAGAAGAAAAGACTCTGATCATGCGTTTCTATTTGTTTGTTAGTCTGAAGATTCCACGCATGATAACCTTGAAGGGATTTTTGATTTATTTTTAACTTATCTGCCGTGTTGTTGACCCGTGTCCATTCTATTTACGCTCTGATAGAACCCCGTATGTCTACCTGTACACGCCTATCGGTGTGAAAATAATCGCACTATCACGTATATATGTTACTTCAGTTCCAGTTTTCTGAAAGGTTCACCAGATTTGAAGGTCAAGATGTCCAAAGAAGTCAAAGGTGAGAAACACTGATAAATCACAAAAAATGTCCTTTCTAAATACACAAACGTTTTGGTTACTATTGGCTAACTAATAATGCAAGTCACCCGACTGCACCACCACAATATTTGATCAACAATGCAGTGAGATTACGATAGCAGAATACCATTAACCCTAAAAAGGGGTCGATGAGATTACAAGCGTCAAATTCGTCCAGACTGAAGCATTCGGTCGTGTGCGGGCGCCCTGGTACAATGGGACCACTGACTCTACATTGATGTTCGTATGTGTCGGAGGGTCAGAGATCGCAGAGAGCCCAGACACAGCTGAATCTTTCGCTCAAAATTACATCTGGCTTGATTTGCACATACAACCCATGATTTTAACAGTCTTTTATGGGGAGACCATGGTTTAAATTCGCTGGTTCCATCAACTGAAGCGAGTTACCCCGGAAGTTTCGATTTGATTGATGTTTGTGCTGATCTCGACGGTGTTTGTAGCAAACATTTGTAGCATTTGCATGTGGTTTAAATTTGTCGATGCCACTTGCTTTAAGTAGAGTTTTACATCCACATGAAAAATTTGCTTTGATTATTTTTGCTTATCTTTCGTTTTCCTGTGTTTTGTCATACCTTTCATTGAGGATGTCTCCTATAACCCTACTTTGTAGCATTTGCTCGAATTTCTCGTTCAGGTCGTGATCAATTTAGGACGCCCCCTTCACTTATCAAACCTATCGATCGAGTATGAGTCATGGGACAGTCATTCTAATTGAAACGATTTTCATCTAGACACAAAATGTGTAATTAGACTTCGCAGAGCTTGTAATGAAACAATGCTCTTAACAAATAAACTACAAAATGAAACTGGAAGCATGCTTTCGCTCCTTTGTTTTATTGAACCATACTCAGGCCCTGGTGTATTTTTTCATACATCAAACCCACAGGGTTTATGGAAAGGCTCAAAGATGGGGAGAGTGTGATAGCCGCGGAAGGATATCTCTTCTACTTTGAGAGATTGGGCTACTTGCAAGGCGGCTACTGGCTTCCTGTCGTCATATTAGAACACCCGGAATACGTGAAAGATGCGTACCGACATTTCGTTCATGCCGGAAGTGACGTGGTCGAAGCATTCACGGTGAGACATTAAAAATTGATTCCCTCTATTTTTATTATCATCACTTCAAATAGCTTGACCGATATTGTTAGCCAAAATGATAACAATTAAAGGGCCCTTTTTACTATGCAGGAAAATACTATGTATGTGCAGAAGACCTCAGGGGCTTATACATAATATCGTATTTCTGATACGTTCTATTTACGTGAAGTTCTCTCTTGGTCTGAAGCTATCGAGTTAAATATTTTATGGGGAATTGTGGAGTTCATCAGATTTTGTATTACATATGACTTGGTATTTCATAATAATATGACGAAAGGAAACGTTTAAATTTTCTCAAATCGGTGTTGGTAGGCACAAAACAGAAATGAAAATCATTTTCGACATAATGCATATTGCATAACAGGTACAGTCTGTCTTCCCTTGGCATGTTCTCAAATTGACCAGTTTCTAGTCGAAGATTATGATTTGATACACCCACAATTAAGCTAATTGTCAACGCCGCGTCTATACGTATAAAACGCACTGGTATTGTTTACAGTGAATTGAATCTTGGTCTGCCCACAATTGTCGACAGTGATAAGAATGCATGCACAGGCCATTGCTTAGTTGAGGGGCTGAATACTGCGTAATTCAAATTTGCTTCGGGGAGTAAAACAGGGAACTGGCTGACATCCAATGGAAAATAGAGAAAAAATCACTAAAGTTTCAGCTCTGCCCCTTTAGAGTGAAGTCGTCATCCAGTCTGCGGCTGCGCGACTTTCTTGTCGATAAATATTGCCTCTTCCCAGAAATTGATGAAGAGTGTCGAGTAAATTTGAAGCAAGTTCATCATTTGAGGCATGTTAATAATCCACCTGTTTAGTAGCCATTCGTTCCAAGACTTTGCATAATCAACTTTGGTTGCGTCCCTATGTTTATATGACGCTGCTTCGGCCGTTGTCACCAGTTTCGGTACAGCCACCATTTCAGAATGTTTGATATGAACAAGGGGTATTAGGATATGTAAACAGCAACACACCGGGTGTATTGGTCAATATGCGCAGCCGCAGACTGGATGACCCCATCCCTCTAAGCGTTTCTGAGTGACAAAAGAGAAAAGAAACCCAACTGTGGGCAAGGAGAAACGATGGAGTTAATTTTGTGAATCGACAGAAATCAAAAAGAAAATCAAATTAAACGGAGGCTGGTTCACTCCATTCAAAATCTCAGACTGGTAGATTGACTTGAGCTGAATTTCAATGGCTTAGAATTTATCAGAAATAAGAATGCAATTTCAACCAAGACGGTGTATCTTTGGCTTTTTCAGTACTATGCACATCGCGAGAAACTCAGCTTGATGAACATGGAGGATAAAATAGAACTGATAAACAGAGAGGCTCTGCGACTTGGTCGAGAAGTTGCCGATGAAACTGGAACGCTCTTGGCGGGAAATATATGCAACACCAATATATACCACCCTGATAGTCCGGAAAGAAATGAACAAATCACAGCGATGTTCAAGGTTTGTTACATAAACTTTAATGGGAACGGGATTTTTATGAGACTTATGGTTGATGGCTGTCTGCCAAGCATTAAATGGATTTTTCCATTAAATGGATTAAATTTGAGGCTACTTGAAGAGCGCGCTCAGTGTTTTCGCACACTCAATTCATACAATCCATGATAGTAACTATGGACAATCATCAGCTATGAATGCAAAACACGGCTGTCTTTGATATTGCCACCACGCCCTTAAACGATGCATGTATTTTTCCAAAATCGCGTTTTGAAACTTACAAGCAGTCGACAATTTGCTTTCAGGCGCTTTCCTTTGGAATTACCCACTCGATCATGATCACAATCTTATCTGATGTCAATGGTGAAATATATACATGATATACTGTTGATGTTAAGTCCTAATCGCCTTAAGGTGGTATGCGCCTCGAAATTGAAAGACTTAAACTTTTGCTCAAACTTTCCTAATGACACTTTCAGCCATTCTCTTCCCAAATCAACAATAAAAATCGGGCAAAGTCTGGAACTAGTGAAGCAAAGTGCCCAACATTTTGCGATATTTGAAATTCAAAGTGGCCGCCATTCCTGTGTTAACTCTATAGGGAAGAGTACATTTGGTATTTAAAAAAATTAAGACGGTTAAAGTTTTGTTCCTCCAAGAGCTTTTTAATGAGCCTCCACAAGTGGTAGATCAGAAAAGAATTGTACAAATTTTAAGAGTCCAAATATCTACCTTCGTTGGTTGTATTACAGCAGTGGCAAAGCAGTTCAGAACATTTTGTCTTCGCTTCTAACAGGAAATGATTGACTGGGCTCTGGATTACAAAATTGATTACGTCATTGGGGAGACGTTCATGTATCTCGGTGAAGCTATGTTGGCGTTAGAAGCAATCAAAAAGTATGGAAAAGGTACTAATGATTATGCATTTTACATTTTTCAATCAATGTAACTATTTTGAAAAACAGATCTACTATAGCTTTCCGTAAGTGTTGTGTCATATTAATGTGTAACCGAAGATATACGAATTGTACGCACGTGAATATGTAAAAAAATTATTGAAATCAATAATATTGCATACCTAATTACGTCAAGGTCACGGCAATATACTGTTACACCACTCCATGACGACCTCTTCTGCCCTCAGCTACTACTTGGCACGATGATGGCATGTAACATTTTCAAGATGTAACTTGGTATCGATAGCTTTGAAGTAACTTTCAAGGCCATACTAGTATAAATTTAACACTGACTAAGGCCAAGAGAAGTAAAAAGTTTGTTTCTCATCCTAGACATATTGCAAAAATGATGCGGTGACAAGGTTTTCTTCCCATTTTTTTTTATTCTTCAACCAACAAGAACGAACAAAAATATGAAAACTGTATAGGAATGCAAGCAGAGATAAATGCACAGCAGTGTTGCTTTAGTATTTTTGTATAGCAACAGTTCCGTGGTTTGATTTTAGTGCAGCAATGCACAGTTTAATTTTGTCAACTTAATGTAACAGTGACATATGTGTACTGTTCTGAATGGAATGTTAGTGTCAGTTATTATGTTTATAGTTCTGTTTTATACAGCACTGTGTTATGCACTATCATCGCGTATTTTTGCGGGGTTTTATATTTTAATTTCCTTATGAGCAGAAGAAAAGGTTGACGCTGTGGGTCTGAATCGACGCGTGCGAGGATGAGAAACACACTTTTTACTTTTCTTGGCCTAACAATAGCATAATTAAAGCATATCTTGCTGATTGTAACATTTGAAGTTGTTGAACCACACTTCAGGAATTCCAGTTTTGATGTGTATTTTTTTCAGTCTGACACTAACATAACTCAACCGGACATTATATTATTCTTACGACTCCTTGTAACCCCTTTAGACCGGAAAATTCAACTCAATAGCATGTCTTTTCAGCATTGTAATAAAAATTCTTCCAAGAGTTCTCCTTTAGAAAGTAGTAAACAGATGGTTCAAGTGGAAATATAAAGACAGACAGTATAAGCTCACGTTTCCCTGCAAAATTTGTGAAAAGCGAAAGCTGGAACAATGGACTCGCTCGCAAACAGTTTAAAATACTTCGCGATCCCCGGTATCCCTCATACATGTTACATATCCTTGTGTAACATAGTTACTACACAGTTTTGCAAGTTTCGCACTCAAGACCCACTTCTGCTTTTGGCCTGGTGCAAGATTAACTTAGGGCCGACTAAAAGGCGACCTGAAATCTGTCATGTGAAAGCTATTATTGTACTTGGGCCTCAGCCCAAGTACATTTGTTTTCATTCCGTGGGAAAAAACTGTAAGGTATAACCATTTCTGGCTGAGACCAGGGAGGGCAAAATGTATTGGCTTCATCTTTCTTGGCATAATAAATGGCGTAATGATGTTAACTGAATGGAAGTGCTGCTCTCAGCCAGTCTTGAATAAGTGAGATGTGAATATAAATGCTTCTCTATCTGAGTTTTTGCCACAAAATCTTCTGAATATAATCAAAATGTGCATCGAAATGCAACAATTAATGCACCCTCCGTTTACTAGGCGATGGCACGACCCGTGCTACACCCACTGGACGAGCCAAAGTGGGAGGGGTAATTTCGGTTTGGTCGAACAGGAGGTCTAGAGACCAGAATTTAACATTTAAACTTGAAACATGTTTAATCACTGACAAGAT
>LD347773.1:0-13962 GCA_001465055.1 Ptychodera flava
AATTATATTTAAAGTTGTAAAAAGTACGTAATCTTTAGCTTGGTCGCACTTTGTATTGTGACATGATGTAGGAAGTTGAATGTAAAAATCGTTTTACAAAACAATAAAAAACATGCATGATAAGAATAATCATTAACGCCCGACCTTTGACACGTTGAATGATAACGTCGCTAAGAGGACAACTGTCTTCGAAAACTCCGTGGGTTTACAATGCCTTTAATGCAACTGTAGATTCAATAGAACAATTCAGTGATTGATAATTGTCGTTCAAATGAGCACTGTTCATCAAAAGACAAATTGTTAATGTGGTCAAGGTACCTATGCTAAATTTAACCGACTGACAAAAACAAATCAATATCAGAGGGCGTCGATTGTTAGCAAGTTTGTGGTCTGGAGACTGGACCTGTGTGGTACAAGAATGAGGAAAATGTCATATAAAAATAAACTTATTTCCCTATTAAAGTAGGCTCAGCTGCACTTGCGAAAACGAATCATTTGAGCGGCATTGCATTTCTGAAATGAGTACATTCTGATCTTGGAAGGCAGAAAATCATCTGTATCGTTACTGTATCGTTACTGTATCGTTACTCTGAACAAAACTCATGGACATTTACCATTTCATTCCTCTCACGCTTCTTTAATGACAAGTTTTCAATCATGTAAATTTATGGCACAGTAAAATGAAACATGTTATCGCTCGACAGCACTCATTAGTTACGAGCGTCGTTTTTACAGCTCTTCTGGATCTGACCCAAAGCTAGTAGCAAAAGCGTAGACCTTCTTTCTCTTGATCAGTGATCGTGTGTTGTTATTTCATTGTTTAGTAAACGGATATGGTGAGACAATGTTACACACTTGTTTGACCGTACACCGAGTGCCATGAAGAATTGAGGAAATTTTATAGCTTGTTCTGACAAAATCTTTGCGGAGAAAGTTTAGCACAACAATCCTATTAATTTCTTGACAAAACCTTCAGATGCCGCAAACTGAAAACAAGATCAAGTTCATTCGTAAAAAAGTAAAGACGTATCCAACAATTCAATACAGAAGATACGAAATATGGTAAATAGAGTCTTGCAAGTGTATCTTAGCTGAATATTCTTTTCTCACGGAAGTGGGGAGAAAGTGGCAAATATGCAAGTTACATGCAAACTATTATTTTCTTGTCTGCGATTTAAGTATCGCGCAAATTGATTCTCGGAAAGTAACAGATACCTTGAGAACAAACTGCAGCATTATTTTAATACTATCGATTGACCCAAAAAGCACGGCGACTTTCAACGGTTACTTAACAGGTGGCAACTTCAATACTAACCATTGTTTACTCGTTATCTGTTTTAATAACCAATCTTAAGTGACAGTATGTTAGCAAAATTCTAGAGAAGGTTCATCAAGCCGCTAGCCAAGAAAATCGTTCAACATACTCTGTTCTTTTCAGTCTAAGCAGAAGAACAACCTTAGTGCCCTCTATTTGCCAACACAATTTTCTACCATTTCGTGTTTAAAATATTCAATAATGTCTGCTGATTTAAGTGTAACATTGATGACTTTGTTCGGTCAAATTTGATAATTTCAGATTGTTTTTAAACCGAAAATAATAAGTTTTAGCCAACGCACTGTTGGTGTCCTATTTGCTGTTTCTCCAAGTTATCCATTACAAAGACAAGCACGTGTGCTTTCAGTGACGTTCGAAACCTTTGTAATCAAGATAGTTGAATACTCTAGCTCTTGAGCTCTTTTGTTCACAATGCCGATTTTTAAATAAAATATTATCACTGATATTGAAGTTATAGTAATGAACTGAGTAAGGAACAAAACAAACTCTTTTCATGTATACATACATACATACATACATACATACATACATACATACATACATACATACATACATACATACATACATACATACATACAGACAGACAGACAGACAGACAGACAGACAGACAGACAGACAGACAGACAGACAGACAGACAAGACAAACAGACAGACAGACAGACAGACAGACAGACAGAAAGACAGACAGAAAGAAAGACAAGACAATCAGACAGACAGACAGAAAGACAGACAGACAGAAAGACATGCGTGCATGCATGCTTGCAGACAGACACAGAAAGACAGACAGACAAACAGACAGGCGTATAGACATACGTATGTACTCACAGACGTACACACACATTGGCAATAAGCAAAGTGCATGGTAGAATACTATGAGGTTATTACGAAGATACCGCAAAGGATGCACGAGGACATTGGCGCAGCGTCTATTATTATACATCTTACATTCGTGACTGGGGCATCAAATTGTCAGAGTAATGACCGTTTTCGTGCAATGACAACAATTTTTCTTCCGATTTATCAGTGCAAGTGTGGAACGCTATCTCGGACGCGCTTCTGCAAGTTCTGGATACTAGTGTGTGCAGTACACACGTACATACAGAGAGCGCGCACGAGACATATTCTGGCACTCGTCCAATGAGACCCTTGAAAGTTCAACAGTAACGCGCAGATACAGCCGCAGGGGATGGGGCGCCTGGAAACCGTACGTGTTACGGAACGGGCGTTCCGTTCGGCTTTTTTAGCGCAAGCAAAATTCTATTGTTCTCGATCCTAGATGTATAATAACATATTTTATTACACTGAGACTGTAATAGTTATTGCATATCACTATGCGCAATGAAAGGAGGAAGTCAACCCCGAAAAATCTGCGATAACAGTTTATACACGCAGTGATTCTAATTCTGAATAGCAAAATAAACAGATAGCACTATTTTTGCAGTGATTGTCATAGTTGTCGTCCTATAAGTAAGGTATTCATAGATAAGGAAAGAATTGCCGTCAGTATGTACTTGCTGTTGTCACGCAAAAAGCATTTTTGCCGAAGCACCTTATGTTCAATGTGTCATTACAGCCTTTACGGTGCAATATTTTAATTTAATTGAAGATAACATACTTTTAGTGCGGGTTTTAATTCATGTATGACATAACACCAGAACGGTTTCTCTTACAAATCCTTTGATTTAGCTAACCCTGACCTAGCATAAAATTATGGGTTTAAGCAATTTTGGGAAGAAATATGAAAAAAAGTATGTCTGATAGAACAAAAGTAGTGATTGTTATCAAAGTTAGAGTTACTGTCCCCTTAGAAGAAGAATTTTTTAACGTATACGACTCTATACCCCGATGACAGCAAATTGGTATATGGACTATGTATCCTATAATTGTATCAACAACGTACACTGTAATTGCATTATCGCTGTTTCAGCCGTGTTTTTATTTGCATATTGTACATGTTACCTCATTTCAGTTCTATATAAGCTCAAAGGTAACAAAACTATATGATTTTAGTATTATGGCTTAGTTTGTAGTTAGGGCACGAAGATCATCTTTTCTGAGTAAGTCATATCTTTCATGTTTTCGCAAGGTTACGAATGGGCATGTCAACAACATATATGCACTAAATGATTACCAATTACGGATATACTTACTAATTTTCATGTGGCTTAACTTGATTGACGGAGAGATTGATGGGAACATAAAATGAAATTAAAGAAAATTTGGGACAAAATTGGGTGTTTTCAGTGCAGCGTTTTGCATCTGAAAGCGTCTGGTCTGTACATCTTAAGCCGTAGGAAGAGTATTTCAGTGATTATTGAACCCGATTGCGCCCTCTACGACTGTAATTTCTCCAGGGCTTCACTCAAAGTGTTGAGGTCGCTCTTCGGTTCGTTCACAACATCGGCAATTCGGTGCACGTTGCTCAACACCTCAACTGACTGGGTGTACGGGTTGTAATGCGCGTCCACTGTACAGGACCGTGCTCACTGTAACTTATGCAGTTTAGTTATTCGAAGAGTGCTAAGTAATAAGTCCGATATTTAACATCTTAAAAATGTCAAATACGTATTCTTATGAAAATATTTCCATACATCCTTTGTTCGGAAAGGGTTAGCTTTAAGCGCAAACATATTCCTCTTTTGGATTTTTTTCCTATGAGGAAGAACGACAACGGACCGACATATAGATATGTCAATGAATGAATGAAGATATGGAAAACAGTGTTGGATGTAGGCAGCGGAAGATGCATGTTGACATGTCTTGAAGAAGCTGATGCCTTCATCATGTTAATTACCTCATCTTTTCCTTTGCTTCCTCGAAGCTACAAGAGATGTACTAACAATTTTGAAACGATGTTATTATGCACTTTTCTTGGCATGGCTCCTTGGGGCCAAAAGGTTTCACCACAGCGGTCGGTGAGGGCGTACTTCAAAAAGTGAAACGCTTAAATTATGTTTTCTTCTGTAGGAATTATCATAATTTTAGTAAACTGACCCACAATCTTTTCATTGCCCTCATTGTTAGTTTTTACTGAGCTGCATCAAATTTTTATAAGGAAGCTGAACAATGCGCTGAACAAAGAAGTTTGTTTTTACGGTATGCCTTCATGTTATTAACCTGTCGTCTGCCCCACTATGACACCATTCAACGAGATTCAGGTGACGAATAGTATATCGAGAGAAAGACTAAAAATCAAAATACAATACATAGAAGATTCTTAAACGCTGTAATTCTTTTATTTGTTGTTGAACTTTCAGTATGCGATGACAGCCACACGCTGTTTCAGATTCAGTTTCCTGATGTTCTGGTTTGAAATTCAAATAAATTGTATCGGTGTAGTTTTATCTGATTTCTGACACTAAGATAAATCTGTGTGCCCGTCTTCCAGCCCCCCCCCCCAATCACCATTTTGTCCTCTTTCTAATGTAAAGCTCATATTTGTCAAGGACTAAATGTCATGATGTTATGTGATGAAGTAAGTTCCCGATAATTACCTTTGAGAAAATCAGACACATCTTGCAACTGTGAAATTGTCTTAGAAGCAAAAAGAGACGAGGAAACAAACATTTAAGCGCATGGATTTTCTTGTGCAATGCTTTGGGCGGCCATTGAAAATAAAATAAAAGTGCTGTATGAAAAATGGGAGAAGATGGAGCATTCGAATTAAGTGACATGAAGGTGTCTTGTGTCCCTAAGCAGTCTCAGAGAGAAATAGCCACTGTGAATTTCATATTACTTACACCATAGCTACCGATGCTCCAGAAAAGCCGACAACAATATCAGCATTTTCTCCGCAAAACCCTCCATATTTTTACGTCGGCGACATCGCTTCGCAGGCGGAGAGCTGTAGCCATTTCGTTTGTTTACGTGTTTACCATCAAATTGGAAATACAGTTCGGGAACACTCCAAAACCGATGACATTTATCGTGCATATCTCAACGTTTACCGTGAAATATATCAAGGACAATATTTTACAGTAAATGTTACGGTCAAAATCAACATCCCCTTATTTGGCCATAGTTCAAATTCAAAGTCATGAGTCACCATCAACTTCCGTCCTTAAATGTTTATCTTTTGTATTACGCATTGCGCACATGCACCCATTCCAAGCATGCTTTTAGACACTTTAAGTTAGACCTTCAGAGAGTGGACATGTCTCTGAAAGTGACCGGCTATAGTTCTCGCCAAGATTGCTTGTAAAGACCATTTTGATGAAACAGCTTTGAACCTGTTGATGCGATAGTCTTATACAACCCTACACAAAATCGGTAAGCAATTCAGTTGATTCTTTTGTGACTTTAAGGTTCCAAGACAAGAAATTTGACCTTTTTAATCTAACAATTCTCTAACGGTTAATAAGCTTAGAACCCCTGTAAAGTAAACAATGGTGACACTATGCTAACCATGGAAGAGCGTTGTGACAGCTTGCATTCCAGCAAGTTTGAGTCAGATATTTTGCAAATATCTGACTCAAACTTGCTGGAATGCAAGCTGTCACAACGCTCTTCCAAAGTGTGTCTCAGATTTTTTATATCTTGCTTAGTTTTTTTGGAGCACAATTTTAAAGAAATCAACTACGCTTAAATTCACTGCTCTGGAAGTTTTTCTGACATAAAAAATGTTGTAGAAGGTTTAAAAAAATTCTGAGACACACTTTTGAAGACCTGTATGACAGCTTGCACTCACACAAATTTCAGCCACATATCTCAAGGCATTGAAACAAAACATAGGGAAAACCGATTTTTGAAAGGTTATGCAAATTACCTGTCACGTGATAGTTATGTAAACAATGGTGACACTATGCTAACCAAACTGTTCCCCTATATCTAGGCTTTCCGAAAATATACAATTTACGGGGGTTCTGAGCTTCTTAAACACTAGAGAATTGTTGGTTTAAAATGGTCAATTTCTTGTCTTGGAACCTTAAAGCAGACATCCTTGAAGGAACATTGAATAGCCTTATTCCATTGTGAGACTCTAAGAGCACGTGTGCCTAACAAAAGGCGAAGGACATTGAAGTATGCGAACAATGAATGCTATAATGGACACATTCAACGACTCTGATTACGTTATAGTACAACCTTTTTGAGACCTTTTAGTTAAAGTAGATTTTAGTGATTGTATTCTTATGCAACTTTGAGTTAGTGATTGTTTCAAAGCAGCTAATTGTAAGTCAGGGCTGCTTTTATGCAAATGAGATCTTGTCAACGAAAGTAAACGTTCAGTCACCGTTAGAGGGCGTTTACTGAGGTGGGTCATGTGACCACCCCACCTATTATGACCTTTTACCCCTGAGTCATCTTAGAGGGAGTATTACTTCCTGTTAGTTACTTCCTGTTTCTAATTTCCTGTGTCATAGAGTGTATTTACTTCCTGGTCAAAGAAAGTATTTACTTCCTGTGTCATAGTGTGAACGTAGCTTAGTTCTCACTTCCTGTATCCTTTTTGTTTTGATTTGTTTTCAGTTAATCGTTCCCAAACGTTCCCAAACGTTCTCAACGTTTGTAGTACAACATTCTATTCAGAGGATTTGTTGTTCTCAGTCTGGAAGACATGCCTATATTCGAATAAACCACGTGAAACTTAGATCGGATATTTGCTTCGTCTTATTTAAGAGGGAACGCATTACGGAATATCAGTTGTAGACGACTATTGCATAGTAGTTGCAGACAAATAATTTTGAGTCTTAAGGAATTTGTTTGCGCGCTACAGTAAACGTCCCTTGGATGAAGTGATATGGATATGGGCATGGGTATATGATAAAGGTCATTTGCCTTCATTTTCAGCGTACTGTATTTCCATTACTTGTCAGATAAAACTTGAACACATCCTACCCTGTCATGTCTGCGCATCCGATGGTTTTAAAGAAAGTTATTATAAAATGTACCAAACATTTCTTGGACATATGCTTGAAATCTTTATCATGTTGCCATTTAAATTATATTGTCATTTACAAAAAAAATGATTTACAATTCAAAACATTGCATTAATAAAATGCACTAATGTGTATATATATATATATATATATATATATATATATATATATATATATATATATATATATATATATATATGTATATATATATCAGCTTTCTTCTGGTTCCGTCGTCCTTGCTAGCAGTTATCCAGCAATATTTCTATATCAAAGTAAACTTTAATTCGGCGTTTCTCACTAGATATGGTTAACGTCATCACTTATAGGGTATGCAAAGCAGTATCACAAGCTAATATCACGTAAGCGCCAATTATCAAGCGACATTTTTGTAATGCGATATTCACCGATTACTATTCAGAGGTGGATATAGCTTGTAAAATTAAGCAATAATGTACCCCCTCCTGGCCCATAACTGACGAAAGCAAACTTTACACGACGTAATGTACGAGGCGAAGCCGAGTACATTATAGAGTGCAAAGTTTGCTTTCGTCCATTATGGGCCGGGAGGGGGTACATTATTACAATTATTTTATAGTTTGGCAATACTAGTGAATTTCTAGATGTAGAAAACTAATAAAAAGGAAATTTAAACTGAGTTTGAAGCCAGTGAGCGTCGTCCGGCATGACCGGCCCTGAATCTGTATACTGTATCAGGGCTCTAAATTAGCGGTAGTCCCGCGTCCACTGACTACCTACTTTTCTCTGGGGCTACCAAAACCCATGAAATGGTAGCCCACACGGACTACCAAAGCCGGGGACATGAAATTACTTAGTGGGCGACATGATGTTGATCGCTTTGAGATGGCCGACGCTCATACAGTCAACCCAGCTGGACGCAGAAAGGCCGGACTATGACTCCGTTATGCAAATTAAATGGCGACAGTGCAGTCGAACAATAAAATATCATTATCTGAACTGATATACTTAGATGACAGGCTCAGGAAATGATTGCCAACGAAAATTCATTTTCATAGTTTTCTAATCACAATGTATCGATCATAATTAAACACAAAATTATTCAAACTGAGAAGAAAAAGCTGTCGGGCCATCCACAAATGACGGTTTCCGAAGTGTACGACGTCATGCCATGATAGTGTACTATGGTGGAGAAGTATAGCCAAAAATGCCACGAAAGTATTAGGAACCAAGATGTACCAAGTTGTCATCCGGAAATTCATCGCCAACCTATTTTAAGCCATATTATGTTTACACGACGTGCTGAGTGAAAAGTTGCCATGGCGAACATTAAGATTTGCATAGGAACTCTGTGTATGTGTGAATAGGTCACCAAACTTTGAGGCGTCACCGTTGTCCACTACACATGCTCTACCATTCTCCTAAGGCTATGATCCACAGGTATTGATGTAAAATGACTAGAAAAGTCACTTCATAGATAGAACCATGAAAAATAAATCTTTCATTGTCAATAAATATCTTTTAAAAAATGATCATGCATGGGCTACCAGATCTTGTCACTGGGCTACCAACTTCAGAAAATGTTAGCCCAATCTACGGACTACCAGGGAATAAAGTTAATTTCGAGCCCTGTGTATACATTTACATGCACGCCACACTGCACTGCATTGAACACGCACGTTCAACACAAAAATGATCAGCACTTTAACGGTTCAATTTGGAATTAAAAAACGGATGTATTTTCGAAAAGGAATTGCATCCCTACCGTCTATATTGAACTTGAAACATCACCTTTCATTATCATGCCATTCAAAATGCCGACTTGGTGAAATACCAGACATAAAGAAAACGGAATGTTTATGGATCGACATCAGCATGTTCAGCCAGCTGCATGGTATCAGCTGATCAATACGATCATTATTATGTCGCTAGTAGTACAGCATTCAAATGCAAACGATATTAACACAGTTCAACAATTATTCAAAGTTTAAATTTCATTAATAATTGTGTCTAGAAATTTAATTTTCGATGGCTTCTTGAGAAGAGCTATTTTATTTCGGCGAACGGGAAAACTCGACGTAAACGGGTGTTTGAAAGGACTTTAGGTACTGTTGACAAACCTACTGAAGCGTCTCCGTCGCGATGTCGTAAACAAGGCAAGGTGAAACCACAGACAAGGAGAAAAACGATGGATGAAAGTTGTCTCCGATTACAGTCAGTGCATAACTAGGTGGCCGAGATGTTTGATCAACGGTGAGTCCACGGTCGTCATGATTGTTGGCAGTAAGTGACCTTGGACCGAGACTTTGAATGGCTTCGTAGTAACTTCCAGTCAAGGTTGATGACAGCAGCCGTTGTTGGCCAGTTTATGGCTGGTTCGAGTAGCCTTTCACATTTGCATCGTTTACATGGCCACTGACATACATAATATGCCATGTGTCAAACCCAGTATCGTCTAGGAGTTTGCAAGCGTACTGAGTTGTGTTTCACCTATACGGCAATGAAGCGAACCATGTTGTAAATATATCCGATAGAATAGTGAATCGCGATCGTAGATAGGATGAAGGCCAAGGTCAAAGAGAGAAGAGTTGCAATAATGAAACAGAGTGTATCATCTCTCCACATTGTGATCAAATAACTAAGCATTGCTTGCATTGCATATTTTGGAATGTCCATGGACTAGTGTCAAAACTGAGTGATTTTGATTTTGTCATGTACCTTCAACAATTTGATTTAATCTGTCTGGTAGAAACATGGATTTCAAAAGATTTAAGTATAGGTATTCCTGGCTTTAAATCATTCAAAAAACCAGGTTTTAAAAAATCAAAGTATGGAAGACACCCTGGGGGTATAGTCGTTTTTTACAGGGCATCACTAGACTTTAAGGTGAAGTTTATTTGCAGCAAGGCTAATGATATTGTCTGGGTGTTTATGTACGATGAAAATTCTGTACAAGTTCCAGTATAAGTGAGTTAGCACAGTTTTTTGTACAATTTCCTTCTTCGCAATATTACATTTGTGGCGATTTTAATGCCCGCACAGCGAACGAACCGGATTTTACAAATGATGATGTTTCCAGATATGTATGGCCAGATAGTGTTGTTTTGAACGATTTTGACATGGATGTACCAATCCGTGAAAACAAAGATAATGTGTGTAATAATATTGGCAAGAAACTTCTTGACTTTTGTAAAACCACTGACATGCGTATTGTTAATGGTAGGTTGTGTAAACAGAACGGAAGTGGGGATTTTACATTTGTAAGTGGCTCAGGGTCCAGTGTAATAGATTACCTTTTAAGCTTTCCATATAATTTTTTCAATATTGTACAATTTCAAGTTGATGTCAGAGTTGAGTCAGACCATCAACCCCTTTTGTTTGATGTTGTAACCAATTTTCCAAGGTCAGATATTGTACAAAATGTTCATGATAGTACCGGTGATGACACTGTCAATCCGAACACAGTTACAAGCTTTGTCAAATATATTTGGGATAAGGAAAAGTCTGAACAGTTTTTTTCATACTGGGAGTCCACTCAAGCTAGAGCACAGATAGACAATTTTGAGTTACATGTGTCGAACTTTAATATTGATTAGGCCGCTAGCTGCCTTTTGAGGATGTTGCAATCTGCGGCAAATGATATGAAATATACATGTAACTGTGCTCCAAGACCAAATGAATTTGTAACGGGCTCTGGGAATTCGTGGTATGACAATGAGTGTAAGAATTTCAAACGTACTTTAAATGCTTGTGTAAATAGATACAGAAATAATAGATCAATATGTAATTTAGAAAAATTGAAAACATGTAAGCGTGAATACCGGGAGTTTGTCGCATATAAGAAACAAAGTCACAAGAGTTGCAATCTTCAAAAACTAGTTGATGCGGCCAAACAAACGAACTCAAGTTTTTTTTGGTCATTGGTGAAGGGGAAGGCAACTCCACCTTCTTGTAAAATAATAACGGATGACTGGTTGGATTATTTTAAATCCCTTTTAAATACACCAGGTCTAGAAAATGATAGTTATGTACATTTTTATGACGAAATTAAGGGTTTTGTTGATAACGTGGAGTTGGGAGTAGAAAGTGGTTATAATGACCTAAATATTTTGAATTCTGCAATTACTTTGGACGAAATCGACATGTGTATTAATAAGCTTAAAATAGGCAAAGCCTCGGGTATCGATGGTGTTAGTTCAGAATTTTATAAAAATTGTCCACTTGTCATGAAAGAAATGATGTGTAAACTTTTCAATGTTGTCTTTGAAGCAGGAATTTTCCCATCTCAATGGGCTCAAGGTGTCATTGTTCCTATTTACAAAAAAGGAGACAGAAACTGTGCAAATAACTATAGAGGTATTACCTTGTTACCAATAATGGGGAAGATTTTTTGTAACATTCTTGATATAAGATTGCATAAATGGATAGAAGAAAACTCTCCAATCGTTGAAGAACAAGCGGGTTTTAGAAAATCATACTGTACTTTTGATAATCTATTTATTCTTTACACAATTATTTCAAAATACCTAGCAAATAAAAAGGGCAGAGTGTATGTAGCTTTTATTGACTTCGAGAAAGCTTTCGATAGAATTGACCATTACTGTATGTTTTACAAACTACTTAAATCTGGTGTAAACGGTAAAATGTATAAAATTATCTTCTCGATGTATCAAAATGTCAAATCCTGTGTACGAACACCGAATTGTATTACTGAGTTATTTACCTGTAGTTATATTGTCCAGCAAGGTTCAGTGCTTTCACCTATTTTGTTTTCCATGTTTGTAAATGATATTGGGGAAGCACTACAAAGTACACATTTTTCTGGAGTCGATATTGGTGTTTTGAAAATTATTTATTTACTTTTTGCAGACGACCTTACCTTAACTAGTAGTTCTAAAGTTGGTCTACAACGCTTATTCAACAAATTGTATGATTACTGTAGTAAGTGGAAACTGTCAGTTAATATTGATAAAACTAAAGTTATTGTATTTAGGAGGGGTGGAAGCCTTAAGAATTATGAGAAGTGGTTTTATTACGGGAAAAGAGTGGCAGTTACTTCTTTTCAAAGTTATTTAGGCATTGTTTCATCCTGGACTGGCCAATGGTTCCAAGCACAGAAATGCTTGAGTGACCAGGCCAACAGGGCGCTTTTCAGCTTGAAAGTTGTTTGTGTAAGTTTGGATCCCTTCAACCAACACTAGCTTTAAAAATTTTCGACAGTAAAATCTTGCCAATCCTCCTCTATGGCTCGGAAATCTGGGGCTTTCATCCTGCTAAAGATACGGAAAGGGTTCACAATAATATGCTGCGCTATATACTTAGTTTGTACACAAATACTTCAGTTGCTGCCATTAGAGGGGAATTGGGTCGAATGTCATTGAGAGTACCAAGATTTTGTAAGATTATCAAATATTGGTTAAGAATTGTAAATATGGATAAAAATAGACTCATTTACAAATGTTACGATTTTCAACTCAAGAATATTGGTGTACAAAAATATAACTTTTGGGCAAATAATGTTAAGCATTTGCTCCAGAGCTATGGCTTTGGAGAAGTTTGGGAGCAGCAAGGAGTTGGGAACGAGACTGTTTTTTTGAAAACATTTAAACAGCGTTGTATAGACATAGATATACAGCCTTGGTCAGACGAAATGAATACATCAAGAAAACTAGATACATATGCCACCTTTAAAAGAGACCTTACTTTAGAACCATATTTAACTTGTATTGACAAAGCTATCTTTAAAATTGCACTATGTAAATTTAGAACTTCTGCCCATAATTTGAAAATTGAATCTGGGCGCAAGAACAATATTCCAAGGACATTAAGAATATGTGAATTTTGCGAAGGAGACCGCATTGAAGACGAGTTTCATTTTTTACTTGTCTGTCCAATGTATAACAATTTGAGACAGAAATATATTCCACAATATTACATTAATCCACCTCTTGTACATACGTTCAAGATACTTTTATCATCTCATAATACGAATACACTAAGGAAACTCAGTAGGTTTATTTTCTATGCAACAAAACTCAGAGATGACACTATTTATAATTAAGTTAATGATTTTATTCGATGCCTTGCTGTCATCTGTACATTTCTAGCGACCAGTCTATAATTGTTGCTTTTTGATTTGTACATTTTGGCCGGAGGCCATCAGTACTGAAATAAACTTATCTATCTATCTATCTAATGTCACTTGGAGCAGATAAACTCGACGAACTTTTGGGACTAGTGCCCAAAGATAGTGTGCCCGATGAAGACGATTTTATACGAGCCCATCAGAAGGAGAGTATGGTTAAGTCTACGGAACGTGGCGTCCGTTGATGTACCGAATGGTTGGCGCAAAATTGCAGTGAAACACGTCAGCTGGAGTGCATTGAACCGACCAAGCTAAATGAACTACTTAGTAAGTTTTTCATTTCGATAAGAAAGATGGATGGCACTCAATATGAACCCTCTACCCTGACCAACATGAAGTGCAGCCTAGAGAGATACCTTCGTAGTAAGAATTACTCAGCAAGTTTGAACGACCGTGTATTTCATAAACTGAACCAAGCGATAAGAGCGAAACAGGTTTATTTGAAAGGCCAAGGTAAAGGAAGAAAGGAACTGAAGTCGGAAGAAATTTCGGCAGAAGAGGAAGAAACTATGTGGCAGGCCGGAGTACTGGGAATAAATAATCCACAGAGCGCAAATTTCACCATGTTCTTTTTGTTCGGAAAACACTTTGGAATGAGAGGTAGAAACGAGCACCGGCAACTAAAGTTT